>CM067318.1:45320487-45512987 GCA_034231615.1 Meghimatium bilineatum | reverse complement strand
GTAACCATTACCTCCTAATTTTGTGTGGTTACAGCTCTGATATTGATATAAAGGACATATTTTAAATTTTCATTCCAGGATAAAACTATGGCAGGTCCAGCAAAGCGGTTGGCGGATTTTAGTGTTCATTCAATGGGAAAATTTGAAAATCCCAGGAAAGCGGTTGGGGGATTTTAGTCTTCACTCAAGGTTACAACTACGGCTGGTCCAGCAAACCGATTGGGTTTTTTATTGTTAATTGAAGGATAAAACTCAGGTGCAGAAAACCTTATGGGGATGGGAGTATTAATTAAAGGGAAAAAATATGGCAGATTCAGCAAATTAGTTGGGATATTTCAGTATTTATTCACGGAAAAAAGACAGGTCCAGCAAAGCGGTTGATAATTTGATTGTTAATTCAAAGATATAACTACGATAGATCCAGCATACTGGTAGAATTTCAGTGTCCACACAAACCTGCTTAGATATTGTTGCAAGACCTTTTCCTACCTTATTGTAATGTATTAAAAGTTAAATAAAAATCTACATTTAGCGGCTTACCGACAGACGGTGTCTTTCTAACTACATATTTAGCGGCTTACCCGAAACAACAAGGAGTTAAGAAAATGTAATAACACAAATCTATCCCGATGGAAAGCAAAACAGTATATCATAAATTCAATATTCCCACAAACATTACCAATGTCAGACATGGAAACTAACTAAAGAACAAGAAAGAAAGCTTACTAAGTGTGACAGGAGATGTCGAAAGAAAGCAACAAAGAGAATAAGTGTAACCGTGGATATCGACTGTAAAGGCCTTCTAACAGAATTAATTAGGACCCTGCTGTTGACGTTTGTGATTATTCTTGTTATTTTGATTGGTCGCTATTTACATACTTTGAGTCACATACCAAAGATATATAGGGCCAACAAATAAATTTCACGAAAATGCGCCCCCTAAGTCATGTTTACATTTTAGTTTGAAGACCTGTAGTGCCCGATAGCCACAGTGTAACAGTATCAAGGGTTTTGGGGCTCACACCTCTGAAAAAGGCAGGTCCTCATCGAATTTATAACCGTTGACTTAGTTGTGGATAGCAAAGACGCAGTAGTTGTGTGAGAGTTCTCGGAAAAGTGGGAGTGAACATATGGACTCATTGTGAATTGTAAGTGAACATATGGACTTATTGTGAATTGTAAGTGAACATATGAACTCCTAGAAAAAAGCGTGAAACGGAAGATATAGAAATTAGAAATTGAACAAACTTCAATTGAGGTCTGATGTAGACAAGTGATGGGATGTCACATTGTAAAGTGTAATTAGCAGGAGTGAACGTGGCACAGCTCAGTAGCTTTGGTCTCAAATGTTTCAGAGTTGTACCTTTTCGCGAATTAAAATAGATAGAGAGAGAGAGAGAGAGAGACAGGGAGAGAAAGAAAGAAATAGAGAGAGAGAGAGAAAGAGAGAGAAGACCAGCTTTCACGAAACCTGTGTATTGTATGTAGAGTTAAGAAGTACTGTTATTGAAAACTAGCAAGTGTAGGTCAGATGTTCGTCCAAATCTGAACTGCAGATTACCCTAGACCTGCGTTAATTGAAGAGGTCTTGGTAGATTTCACTTGCATCACATGATTGTACCTTAGACTTGTGTTAAATGAAGAGGTCTTGGTAGACTCCAATTACATTACATGATTGTACCTTAGACTTGTGTTAAATGAAGAGGTCTTGGTAGACTCCAATTACATTACATGATTGTACCTTAGACTTGTGTTAAATGAAGAGGTCTTGGTAGACTCCAATTACATTACATGATTGTACCTTAGACTTGTGTTAATTGAAGAGGTGTTGGTAGATTTCACTTAGATCACATGATTGTAATATGGTTGTCGAACCACTAAGAGTTTTCAGAGATAAAGCCATTCTCCCAGGAGCAGATATCTATTGTAGAGAACGTGTGAAGCGTTCAACTGCATCAATTATATTTATCTTGAGATGTAGACTCTGATATGTAGTTGACGACACGACAATTACAAAATGAATTAGAATAATATGTCCCCAATGTTGTGAGGAATCCATGTAAACGCTAGTAGAAGTCAGTGTACCGCAACGACTGACATTCGTGAGAAATTGACCCAATACATTGGAGAACGTCTATCTTGCTTTAACGCTGTTGACCACTCGCTGTGTAAATGTTGAGGAAGACAATGATTAATGAATTAGATGTATACTAAGGTATTTCTTCTTCTTCAGCGTTCATTCTCAAACTCCTGCTGGATCTCTCCTGTAGCAGTACTACTAGATCTCCAGCAGGATGCAGTCCAGAGAATGGAAATGCGTTGTGTCGCCGTTTTATTTGCGCCAATGGCCCGACACATCCGTCTTCGGCGGACTAAGGTATTTGATTCAGGTTAGAGTAACGAAATGATTTATAGTTAATGTTGTATGTTGTCATGTGTACACCGCAGACAAGTTGTATTCTGTCATGTGTACCCAGGATGCAAGTTGTGTATTGTCATGTGTACTCTGGTAAGTCGTAAGAGCTGGTAAACTGCTAAAATAACCAATTAAACACACTTCCCTTCAGCTGGTAAGCCGCTAAAACAAATTTTGTCAGTTGTTTAAGTCCGCTGTTTCCAATATATATATATATATATATATATACTTACATACAAGGATAATACTCACTTCAGCAAACCTAATATGGATGGGAGTGTTAGTTCAAGGGAAACAAATATGGCAGAGTCAGCAAACTATTTAGGAGATTTTAGTATTCATTGACGGAAAAAATGACGACAGGCCCAGCAAAGCGGTTGATAATTTGATTTAATCTCCCAACAGTTTGCTGGACCAGCCGTAGTTGTATCCTTGAGTGAAGACTAAAATCCCCCAACCGGTCTGCTGGACCTGCCATAGCTTTATCCTGGAATTCACATCCTATATATATTGGCGTTTCCTTCTGTTCTTCCTATCTTCATTACTTCGGTCTTCTCTATGTTTATCTTCATGGTAAAGGTTTGAGATGTTTGATGTAACCTGTCTATCTGTCCTTGTAGTTGCTCTTCCGATGATGCTAGTAGTACTTAGTCGTCTGCAAATAGCAATTCATTTAAGTTGTCCTTCAGATTGTTGTCTTTGCTATTTTGCAGATGTGATCTATGTAAGTTATGAACAATAGGGGTGTGGTGGGTGGGGGGGGGGAGTGATATTACACATCCCTGACACACTCCCGAGTGATTTTAGAATTTATATAATGTACCAGTGCTCGTTCTTACTACACATTGACTATTTGCGTATATGCTTTGATATAAGCTTGTTAGATGTTACGGATCTAGATATCTCTGTAGTGTTATCCACATTTGTGTTCTATCCTCTATGTCAAAAGCTGTCAATGGTTCCACGAAAACCAAATATAAGTCTTGGCCAAATATAAGTCTTGGTTATGTTCTGTCGCTTTTTCTGAAAGTTGTTTGAAAGCTAGTAACCATATTAGTTTGAAAGCTAGTAACCATATTAGTTTGAAAGCTAGTAACCATATTACTAACGCTATATATTCCCCAAACTTCCTTAATATGTTAAAACATAACTGTTTTATTAACGCTATATTTTACAATGAAAACTATTTTGACTCTACAAAGATGTTTTCAAGTAAACTTAAACTACATCACAAAATTCCTCCTTATTTTCGTTTGATCTCACATTTCTACTGATTTTCTCTTATAGTAGGACAATGGTCCTACTATAATTTTAGCAGGATGTAGTCGAGAGAACGGAGATGCGTGTGTCTCCGGTTTATTTGCAAGAATAGCCTGACATATTCGACTTCGGCGTAATTCCTCCGAATTTTATTCTGAAAAATAAACTTTATTATATTACATCCAGCCTCTCCCCGCTTCTCTAACAGAAACAAAATACAATATGAAAACAATACTGTTGTCTTTTTCATTTCCAAATTACGCTGGTGCCAATAAGAAATAAAAAAACGCGAAAAATATATCCCCGAAGAATTCGTAAAGCTACCAGAAAACACCCAGCACGTAGAAGAAGAATGCAAATATTTCCCAAAAAATGCAATCAAACAAACATCAGAACACATTTGCGGATAAACAAAACTATAACGACACGAGACGAAAAATAACAGCTTTGTGGAAAGAAGAGGTAAAGAACGCAACGAAAGATACAAATCAAAGATAAGAGAAATGGGCAACAAGCACAACGCATGAAGATTACTAAGCATACAAGACAGCAAAGAATAACACCAAGAAAATCATAAATTCTGCAAAAACTAACTAATATTCATGGCTAAAATATAGAGAAATGCTTAATAAACATAGAGAAAACGCACCAAAGATGTTTTACAAGAAAGTACAAAACATGAGAAGTAAAAACGATATGAACCAACAGAAATAACCAACGACGAAGAATATACTAAATAGGCCCCAAGAAATCCTGGAGAGATGAAACAAATTACTTCAATCAACTGTTAAACTTAAATTGTACTTACGTAAAACACAGGTTTTTAAAAAATGTCCCTTGATTATGTTACGTTTCACGCGGTTACTTTATATGGATTGCCGTGTTAAACTTAAAGAGAAGTGGTTACAGCAATAAATATAATAGAATAAGACATAGAATCATACATCCGAAATAAAATCCGTAATTGAAGACGCGGTTGAAGATGCACCATCTAACAAAGTCTCAGGAATAGAGGACATACCTATAGAAATAATTACAATGATAACAGTGACAGGTATAAAGTGGATATACAAACTGTTCAATGTACACCTGCATTTGTGCAAGTAAACCTGTCTTTTGCAAGTAAACTTGTCTTGTGCAAGTAACCCTGCCCTGTACTAGTATACCTGCCTTTTCTTGTGCAAGTAAACCTGCCCTGTGCAAGTAATCCTGTGTTGTGCAAGTAATCCTGCATTGTGCAAGTAAACCTGTCTTGTGCAAGTAATTCTGCATTGTGCAAGTAAACCTGTCTTGTGCATGTAAACCTGCATTGTTCAAGTAAATCTGTCTTGTGCAAGAAAGCCTGCATTGTGCAAGTAAACCTGTCTTGTATAAGTAAACCTGCCTTGTGCAAGTAAACCTGTCTTGTGTAAGTAAGCCTATCTTGTGCAAGTAAACCTGTCTTGTATAAGTAAACCTGCCTTGTGCAAGTAAACCTGCCCTGTGTAAGTAAGCCTATCTTGTGCAAGTAAACCTGCTTTTTCATGAGCAAATATACCTGCCTTCTGCAAGTAATTCTGCCCTGTGCTAGTATACCTGCCTTTTCTTGTGCAAGTAAACCTGCTTTGTGCAAGTAAACGTGCCTTTTCATGTGCAAGTAAACCTGACTTGTGCAAGTAATCCTGTCTTGTGCAAGTAATCCTGCATTGTGCAAACAAACATGTCTTGTGCATGTAAACCTGCATTGTACACGTAAACCCGTCAAGTATATCTGTCTTGTGCAAGTAAACCCACCTTGTGCAAGTAAACCTGCCTTGTGAAAATAAACCTACCTTGTGCAAATAAACAAATTCTGCCTAGTGCAAGTACACCTGCCTTGTGCAAGTAAACCTACCTTGTGCAAGTAATCCTGCCTTGTGCTAGTAAACCTTCCTTTTCTTATGCAAGCAAACCTGCCTTGTGCAAGCAATTCTGCCATGTGCTAGTAAACATTTCTTTCCTTGTGCAAGTAAACCTGCTTTGTGCAAGTAAACCTGCCTTGTGCAAGTAATCCTGCCCTGTGCTAGTATACCTGCCTTTTCTTGCAAGTAAACCTACCATGTGCATGGAATCTTGTTTGTTCAAGTAAACCTGGACAAGCTCCACCCCCCCCCTCCACCCACAATCTATAATAACTAACTAAATTCCGTATATCCCTTATATACTGCTATTGGAGATACAATACTTAATTGCTGGTCTGGTCAGCCCTGCCTAGTTTCGGAGCTGCTAAAATTTATCATTACCACTCAAGTCAATAAGAAAGCCACAAACACCAACACAAGATGACTATCATATTATGAACAGACCAGAACAAGTTATAATTCTACGTCTCAGAACAGGACACAACCGACTCCGCAGTCACATGTATACAAAGTTCAAGATTGGCAACACAGCCATGTGTACATGTGGACAGGCAGCACAGAGTGCCAAACATATACTTCAAGAGTGTTCTGAGCATGAAACGCTGAGGCAGACATATTGGCCAGAGGAAACAACACTGGAATCAAAGCTCTATGGGACAATGTATGAACTACAAAAGACAGTTTTATTAAGGAGACAGAATTACAGATATAGACATGTTTCAAGTGAACGAAAGAAGAAGAAGAAATCATTACCACTTAAATATTCAATATTAGATAAAAATGTTCTATACATTGTTCTATAAATATTCAATATTAGATGACAATCAATGCTGAATATATTGCATGCATCCACTGTTTATTATTATTATTATTTATGGAGAATTGAACAAACTTATACAAGTTTTCCTGTTCACTGATGATAATGAAACTACACGCGTTGACATGATGATGATGCGAAAGCTTGAAATCAACAAAAGCAATACACACTAAAGTAATCACCTGTGAAAACAAGTGCATTGCAAGAATATTGAACATAAAAAAGGACAATTTAATACAATCGATTGATTGAGGGAAGAAATGCAATAAGAAATTGTGTTACATTTTTTAAGATGAAATTCTGTAATTTTATTGGCCATGTACTTAGAATAGATGAACACAGACTTCCTGAACAAACCCTCATGTGGAAGGCAGAGGACAAAAAGTAAGATAGGTCACCTAAAAGAAACTCTACATAGAATAATTGACACAGTAAACATCAATATCGAGCATAAAAAATACACAAACACATCAGCTAGCAACGAGGTACTCAACATGAAGAGAAAGTACTACCACCCTATGTGCAATCTTGGAATTAAAGGCAAATAACTAGTATTATTTGCAGAATCTACTGTAGCGATTATTTGAGAAAAGCCACAATAAGAATGTTTTTTTATGAAATATGCCACCATTTGAATGTTTCCAATCAAACAGGTCACCATCTGAATGTTTAAGAATCAAGCAAATCGATTGTCTTCTCGTGTCTTACACTAATTTGTTGCTAGAATGTTCTCTTATGTAGATATGAACAGTATAGTTTGGATGTGCCGATGTTCCTTGCGATATTTACTGTGTACTTCGCACCGACCATGTTACTGCGCATATACGAGTCGTATGTCAAGTCTACATATTACACGTTGTTGATCTTTGTCGAGACTAGAACGAGAGCTCTTAAAAGTAATATATAGAATCAATTCTGAAGTGTGGAAGTGAACCTTAGACAATCAGCAGTATAAACAAAAATTATATAGGTAACAGAGAGTTATAGCAGAATATTGAGAGCAAAATGATGGATATAAGGTGTAATGAAGATAACTTGAAAGAAATTATCTCAAACTGTTCCCTTTCATTACAAGATGATTGTCTAAATTCACATCATATGATGGGACACATCATAAGTAGAGGAAAGATGGAATACTTTGTGACAGGAAGATGGACCAAGAGAAAATATGCTGGACAGTCTGGCACTGTAGAATTAGGGAACATACCCACATGGGTATTTAAATGATTGACAACTCGTGAGACAGAAGGTTGCGGACAGATAACCAACTCCCAAACGGCATGGGCTATAAGAAAAAACAACTATATAAAATACAGGTCATCTTTAGCTTATGTCATTTCATGCAATAATGTATGTCCAGCAGCTTGCCGTTTTTGTACGACAGCTGATAATAAGTGAAACTATTAAATTAAAACGATGCAAGCTTACACATTCGTTAAAAATATAACAATACAGCCCTACACATTCGTATAATATAGAACAATACAAGGGTACATACCTCTCTAATATAGAACAATACAAGGGTACATACCTCTCTAATATAGAACAATACATGGGTGCATACCTCTCTAATATAGAACAATACAAGGGTACATACCTCTCTAATACAGAACAAACTGTGTCCCTTTAACAGAAATGTGGAGCCCCTCTCTCAGACAGATGTCAACTCTACCTATGGTAGTAATGCCAACTCTACCTATGGTAGTAATGCCAACTCTACCTATGGTAGTAATGTCAACTCTACCTATGGTAGAAATGTCAACTCTCTCTCTCTCTGAAACACATCTTAACTCTCTTCCATATGCGCATTTGAAAGCTATCTCCTACCTCTGACATACATGTAAAAATTATCTCTGACATTACACACGTCAACCGTTTGTCTGACATACGTCAAGCCTTTCGCTGACGCGCATGTAAAATCTCTCGAACACACACGTTAAAACTCTTTTTAACACACATGTCAAATCTCTTTAACACACACGTTAAACTTCTCTTTAACACACATGTCAAATCTCTTTAACACACACGTTAAACTTCTCTTTAACACACATGTCAAATCTCTTTAACACATACGTTAAACTTCTCTTTAATACACATGTCAAATCTCTTTAATACACACGTTAAACTTCTCTTTAATACACATGTCAAATATCTTCAACATACACAATAAACTTATCTTTAATACACATGTCAAATCTCTTTAAACTTATCTTTAATACACACATAAAATATCTTCAACATACACGTTAAACTTCTCTTTAACACACATGTCAAATCTCTTTAACACATACGTTAAACTTCTCTTTAATACACATGTCAAATCTCTTTAATACACACGTTAAACTTCTCTTTAATACACATGTCAAATATCTTCAACATACACAATAAACTTATCTTTAATACACATGTCAAATCTCTTTAAACTTATCTTTAATACACATATAAAATATCTTCAACATACACGTTAAACTTCTCTTTAATACACATGTCAAATTAGTTTCTGACAAAGTTGGAAGTTTGATCAACTTCAATAAGCTTCAGTATCCCATGTTTGTTGGAGTCACTGATGTCACTGATCTGAAACATCAGAACAGCTGTAACATTGCACGGTTTCAGGCTGCTCCCCTGACCCGACACCCGGCTGGTATGATACTCAGAAGTGCAAGTTTGAGGAAAAAGGCGCTAGTGATGATAAACATGCATATGATTATTATGTAGAAGGTGTTTCTAATATAGAAACAGAGACATGTCTGTTATGTAGATTGTGTTTGTAATTGAAGTAACAGAGGTATGTCTGTTATGTAGATTTTGTTTGTATTTGAAGTAACAGAGGTATGTCTGTTATGTAGATTTTGTTTGTAATTGAAGTAACAGAGGTATGTCTGTTATGTAGATTTTGTTTGTATTTTCAGTAACAGAGGTATGTCTGTTATGTAGATTTTGTTTGTAATTGAAGTAACAGAGGTATGTCTGTTATGTAGATTGTGTTTGTAATTGAAGTAACAGAGGTATGTCTGTTATGTAGATTTTGTTTGTAATTGAAGAAACAGAGGTATGTCTGTTATGTAGATTTTGTTTGTATTTGAAGTAACAGAGGTATGTCTGTTATGTAGATTTTGTTTGTAATTGAAGAAACAGAGGTATGTCTGTTATGTAGATTTTGTTTGTATTTGAAGTAACAGAGGTATGTCTGTTATGTAGATTTTGTTTGTAATTGAAGTAACAGAGGTATGTCTGTTATGTAGATTTTGTTTGTAATTGAAGAAACAGAGATATGTCTGTTATGTAGATTTTGTTTGTAATTGAAGAAACAGAGGTATGTCTGTTATGTAGATTTTGTTTGTAATTGAAGAAACAGATGCATGTCTGCTATGTAGATTTTGTTTGTAACTAGACAAACAGAGGTAAGTCTGTTATGTAGATTTTGTTTGTAACTAGACAAACAGAGGTAAGTCTGTTATGTAGATTTTGTTTGTAACTGGAGAAACAGGTATACGTTTGTTATGCACAGAATTGCTGTTATTCTTGCCATAGATTTTACATATACATGATATAAATTAAAAAACACGCTGTAAGGCTATACGAAACAATATTTTCTCTGTTTGCCTGTACCGCACTATGTTCAACAAAGTTGTAATGAATTTTATGCAGTCAATCAATAGTCGAACATAACAAAGATGTCAAGCAAGGAAAGACAATAGAGTTTATGAATCAAAGAAACATGACAAAATGAAAAGCAATTAAAATATTGTGATGTGAACGTTCCTGGCACACCGGAAACTGTTTGTTTAACACAGCAGACCAGGTCACATGACTTCCTACCGGAAGTGCAGTCTGTTACGCTGGAGAATTTTTAAATCAGAAAACTAAGGATTTGGGTTGATGGACCAATAGGCAGGCAGGATAAGTTGACGGATAGAGAGAAGGAGTAAGCACACAATACTTCTGGAGACTAGATAGAAAGTAGAGAAACTAATCTGTGCCAAGTGAAATATTAAGAAAATCAATATTAAATCCATAAGGCGTAAATAATCAATAAAAGGTAATACTACTGTAAAACTATGAAAATAGTACTTACGTAGCAGACAGGTATGAAGTCTTATTGAACGACTAACACATTATCAATGTCGGATGCTCGCTGGAATAATTTGTTTCTACCCACAATTCGCTCGGAAACGATAGTGTGTTATTGTCAGTTCTACGAGTCCTCTTTTGATATAATATGTTTTTCTTGTTAAGGCCTTTTTTGTCGAAACGTCAATCATGTCATGTTTATTGTTATTTGCATGATTATACTCTACATATTGTTCTGTGTATTCTTTCACGTGAGCATCCGACAATGATAGTGTGTTAGTCTTCGTTCAGTAAGACTCCATTACCTGTTTCCCACGTGAGCACTAGAGGCAAAAATATTGTGTTAGTCTTCGTTCAGTAAGACTCCATTACCTGTTTCCCACGTGAGCACTAGAGGCAAAAATATTGTGTTAGTCTTCGTTCAGTAAGACTCCATTACCTGTTTCCCACGTGAGCACTAGAGGCAAAAATATTGTGTTAGTCTTCGTTCAGTAAGACTCCATTACCTGTTTCCCACGTGAGCACTAGAGGCAAAAATATTGTGTTAGTCTTCGTTCAGTAAGACTCCATTACCTGTTTCCCACGTGAGCACTAGAGGCAAAAATATTGTGTTAGTCTTCGTTCAGTAAGACTCCATTACCTGTTTCCCACGTGAGCACTAGAGGCAAAAATATTGTGTTAGTCTTCGTTCAGTAAGACTCCATTACCTGTTTCCCACGTGAGCACTAGAGGCAAAAATATTGTGTTAGTCTTCGTTCAGTAAGACTCCATTACCTGTTTCCCACGTGAGCACTAGAGGCAAAAATATTGTGTTAGTCTTCGTTCAGTAAGACTCCATTACATGTTTCCCACGTGAGCACTAGAGGCAAAAATAAACACATGTCTTTAATTGGAACTTCTTTTTTTAAAATCATGGTTCAAGCATGGTGTCTCAGATATGTTACAGCTACTAGTCACGAGAGAATCTGATATTGGAATTGAACTAAGATTAGATCAGTAATGCTAGTGTAAGTTATGAGATTTCAATACGTCGTGCTATTTGAAAGTGTTTGTTTTTGTTTAGGAACAAGTCAGCTGGCAAGTATCTGTTGTAAGCGAGAGACATCTAAAAGTACAAAAATGTACAGGCTACAATTAAGTTAATGGAAAACCGCAGAAAGACTGAACTATATGGGGAGTGAATACTAGAAAAAACAACAAGTAAATAGTTAAATAACATTTTTACATGGAATAATACAGAATCTCAAAGGTTCGACCGAATGATTTTTATTACAATTGGGTATCTTCGTTAACTAGTCTCCGTTTGATTTTATGGTTTCATTCTGCATTTTTTCATTCCTGTCTAGATAAAGGTATGACTGTGGTATGAGCAACATAAAAGAATTACATACAGTAGCATAGCATCGCATCGAACTGGATAGCACTGGTGTCTGCATATGCACGGTGTTCAGCGCTGAAAGAACATAGATAGATGTATCTTGATACAGACCTTTAGATCGAAACGTCGATTATGTTTATCATTTCACATACAACTGCTGTTTAAACCATTTTATATTTGTTTATATAATATCATGTATTGAACTAATCGAAAGACATCAAGCAGAATGGTTCGGTCGTCTTAAGAGAATAAACCAAATACCAATAGGAGCATAAAACAAAAGACTATACGGAAATAGAGCAAAAGGGAGTAAAAAAAAACTTTGGTTAGAAATCATCAAAATAGCTTGAACAAACACAGATTCAACGTAACTAAGGCGATACATCTGCCATTAGAACGGCAACTGCCACTCCTACCTCATTCACTTAACGGCAAGTGTGGATACTATCAACCATCACTCACCCGTTAAAAAAATACATTAATATATTTGTTTATAATGCTCTAGCATATTAACAATCAGTCAGTCAGTTCCTTTTTTGTCGAGTTTGTCACATAGGGCGGATGTTATAGTTCTCCATGCCTGTCGGTCAGTTGTCAAGGGTTGCAGGTCCTGTGAATTTATTCCTGTTGATTTTAATTCATTCATAAATGTTCTTCTGTGCGTTGTTTTTGGTCTTCCCAGTTTTCTGTCCCATCTGCTGTCCACATGAAGGCTTGTCGTGGAATTCTGTTTTCCTTCATTCTAAGTATGTGGTCGATGTATGTCCAGCGACGTTTTCTGATGATGTTCGTCAAGTATTCTTGTTTTGTCTCCTCTCTTAGTATGTCGTTTGATTTGAAATCTTTCCAATTAGTATTTGTGATTTTTCTGAGACATCTATTCTCGAAGGTAACTAACTTCTTATCCATTATTGCGAAAAACTTTCAACTTTCACATCCATATGTCAATGATGGAATCACACATCGTTGAATAGCAAGCATAGTTTGATGTGTTTACTTGCAATCTTCGATTTCCAGATGATTGAAAGTTTGCTAAATGCGTTAAAGGCGAGAACGATTCGAGTCTTGATTTCTGAGTTAATATCACCGTCTTCTGTTATCTTGCTTCCCAAATATACGAATTTTGAAAAGTTGTGTAGTATATTGTCATCTAGTTTAATTGATTCTGTCAGGTCGGTAAAGTTAATGATTTTCGTTTTATGTGTGTTTAATTGAAGGCCTATCTGATGCTAAAAAAATTTGAGTTTTTTTCGGTTTTTTCTAGGAGATCTTGGCGTAATGAAATCAGGAAAGCAATATCATCTGCGAAGGTTAGATCTTCCAGGGTCTTGTTGTTTACCCATTTGATTCCTAGCTGTTTTTGGTCTGTGCATTCTCTCATCATCCAGTCAAACGCGATGCAAAAATATATGATACGCTTAGTACATGAAAAGTTATCTCCATCTCACGGCAGGTTGCCGCCATGGCACCTGCCTCTACCTAACCCGGCAATACTTAATGACAATCTACTCTTTTCTGGGACTCCGTTTCCTATAAATTTTATCAAGGTGATCATGCTTAAATTCAGTTGGTTGGTTGGTTGCTGATCCATCGGAACATGGGCTCATGCTCTTTGACCTAATGCCATTAGATGGCATTATATTGCTGGGAATCTGTGGATTTTCGGCCCACCCCGGGATAAAGATAGAGGATAATTATCACACCTCCAGGAAGGTAGGTTTCAACCTATGCACTGCGCCTAGCCACTGTAGCCAAGATAGGGTTAGCTGTGCTCATTCCCCGTCAACAATTGACTACTGGTTATGCCAAACTTCTCTATCGCTCCAGGCATGCAACCAAATGTTCAAGTCAAAAGGATTGTCACGTCTTGAGTCACTGTGCCTCTATGATGGGCCTCAGCCATAGGAAAAACAGTGATGTCAGTTTCCTCCTCCTCAGTGCTGCACAGCACATCTCTGGCTCCCTCCAAACCACAGAGGGTGTATATATATATATATATATATATATATATATATATTCACGCAAACATGAAAAACATTTCAACAACAAAACAAAATCATAATTGTATAGATGACATGCCGTGAAGCTTCTCTATGAAGATAACCTCAATATAACAGCATGTCATCCACTAAGGTTTTATGTTACATTGGTGAGACCCACATACGCAACCAAATGCGTCTTAAATTAAGTAAATTGTGTATTCAACCTCAGAATGTCCTTATGTGAAAATTGGTTTTAGGAAAAAATTTATAATAGATGTACGAGATGCCGTTATGTGCGATCAGCGCCGAAAGTAGGAATTTTGGTGACCTGGACCCGCTCCGCTCCCATTAAATTAGCAACATTAATTTACACTGTGGCACCCCCATGTATTGATTTAGGCACATACGTCGGACAGCCTACCTTCCCTCTTCTAGTTACGGGACTGTATGTGTTATATGAAATATGAACACATAATCTATACTGGCATTCAGAGGAATAGCTAGTTTGTATGTGTGTCGGTGCGAATTCCCACCCCCTTCCCTGCCTCCTCCTCAGATGTCATGTGGACATGCTTCTGGAGTTGTATGAACAGCTGAACAAGTCCACTTCTGTCATGCCACATTTCAGGCAAATCTATATAGTTAAATAAAGAATGCCGTTAATGTATGCTCGTCAACGATAACATAGAAAGTAAAAGCACTGCGATGAGTGTCGAGACATATTGTTGGAACCCATTTGCACAAAATCTGTCCATACATAATGCTCATAAAATGTCATCAAATAGTTTCATTAAAATGTCATCAAATAGTTACATTAAAATGTCATTAAAATAATTACAATAATATTACTCTTAGTAGTTACATTGCTACAAAATTAAAGGCAAACAACAGCACACGAATACAAAGGCAAATAGACTGGTTGATGAAGAAGTCAACACTGAACTTTACATCAATGTAAGAAATAGGAAAAACAAAGTCAACACTGAACTCTACATCAATGTAAGAAATAGGAAAAAAAAGTCAACACTGAACTCTACATCAATGTAAGAAATAGGAAAAAAAAGTCAACACTGAACTCTACATCAATGTAAGAAATAGGAAAAAAAAACGTCAACATTGAACTTTACATCAATATAAGAAATAGGAAAGAAATTATAATTAATATATCTGTCTATTGTAATTTCCACGTGTGTCGTTAAACGTAGTAGAACGGGAGAGAAAATTGCAGTTGTCTGTTTTGGGCCATGTGGGTACATGGTCAACACGTGTCTTTTTAAGGTTTTGTTGATTGTTTTCATCCATGTAGTTCTTAGTCTTCCTCGTGCATTATAGCTCGATATTCTGCTGTTGTATGCACGAAGGTTGGATGCGTTAATTCCATTCTCATGAGGTGGGCAAAAACCATCTGGTTTGCTGTTTCTCAATGGAGTCTTGACTTGAGATGGTCTTTAATGCTTTCCTTTATATCTTCATTTCTCTATATTCTCTTATGTGGCATTTAAAAATTTGCTAAAAAATCTTATTTTATACGCTGTGTCATTTATAGCTGTGTTCATGAAAGAAGCACACTAGCAGTGTTCATTGACCTTGAACAAGCATATGACAAAGTATATGAAGAAAGGGACTTTTGCTGACGATAAACAGAAAGGGAAAGGTGGGAAAATGTTTAAATGGACACATGCCTTTCTGAAAGCAGAACAATAGTCATCAGCTATGCCGATACACTATCACGTAAAATAACGCTGGAGGAGGGACTGCCTCATGGCCCCGATTTAAGCTGCACTTCTTACTTACTCTTAATGATGATCTAGCCAAACATCTCGGTGTGTCAAAAGCAATATTTGCTGGAGACCTTGCCATCTGGACAACTGATAAATATCCAATCCTGGCAAAAGCAAAAATCAACAAAGCTCTCATCACAATCTCAGTATACTGTGAATTGTGGAAACGAAATTTCAATACCGGAAAACTGCCTAAACTATTTTCTCACGAAGTCAAAAAAGAGCCACAATATCTGTCAACATCAAAATTAATAGGTAAATATTAACAAAGGAAGAAACCCCAGTATACCTTAGAGTAACACTAGACAGACAACTAACACTAAAAGACCTAACAGACAATTTTAGAGGAAAAGTACAACCGCTGAAAACCTCAGTAAGAGTACAAACTGGGGACAAACAGACTCTCCACCAACTGCATATTGCCTATGTGAGATCAGTAATGGATTACAGTCTTTCTCTCCAGATCAGTGTGAGAAATACTACTATCTCATCCCTGAGTAGAGTGCAGAACCAAGCTCTGTG
The DNA here is from genome assembly GCA_034231615.1 of Meghimatium bilineatum. Lineage (NCBI taxonomy): Eukaryota > Metazoa > Mollusca > Gastropoda > Stylommatophora > Philomycidae > Meghimatium > Meghimatium bilineatum. The sequence goes on along the minus strand of CM067318.1, from coordinate 45,496,877 downwards.
ACTAATCTGTGGAGGGATGCTAGCAACAACCACATCGGTGTATGAGATAGATACAAATTTAGAGCTGTTAGATATGAGACGGAACATATCACGGAAGAGGTAGAAAGACACAAAAGACAAGATAATTATCATCCAAATAAATACTTATTGACACTCGGAAACAAAGAAAATGACTAAAACAACTAGCTCTACTAGATATATCAGAAGAGGAAGATGTCAAACCCCATCTACCACAAGAGAGGACTTGCAAACACATTTCTTGGACCACCCCTTTAGGAGAACGCACCAACCAACTATCCAAACAAAATTACTAGAAAAAACAGCAAATAAGGTAACATTAACAACAAACCTGAAGACATATGCCCTATAATCTAAAAACGACTTACCAAAGGCCTCTCTAGACACCGTTGAAAAGACATTCAAGAATACCTGCGAATATCACTAAAAGAGATAGGACAACTTGCTCAACACCGCGGGAAATTCAAGAGATTCCTAAGGAAGACTACGTTCTGGGAAGAATATGCCACCTGATGATGATGAGTGTTAATGACTTTATCCTGATACCTAACTCCATGAATTCAACGTAAGAACTGTATTAACTATGTTAGGAACTGTATGAACTATGTAGGAACTGTATGAACTATGTAGGAATTATGTAGAAACTGTATGAACTATGTAGGAATTATGTAGAAACTGTATGAACTATGTAGGAACTGTATGAACTATGTAGGAATTATGTAGAAACTGTATGAACTATGTAGGAATTATGTAGAAACTGTATGAACTATGAAGAAATTATGTAGAAACTGTATGAACTATGTAGGAACTGTATGAACTATGTAGGAACTGTATGAACTATGTAGGAACTGTATGAACTATGTAGGAATTAAGTAGAAACTGTATGAACTTTGTAGGAATTATGTAGAAACTGTATGAACTATGTAGGAACTGTATGAACTATGTAGGAATTATGTAGAAACTGTATGAACTATGTAGGAATTATGTAGAAACTGTATGAACTATGTAGGAATTATGTAGAAACTGTATGAACTATGTAGAAATTATGTAGAAACTGTATGAACTATGTAGGAACTGTATGAACTATGTAGGAATTATGTAGAAACTGTATGAACTATGTAAGAATTATGTAGAAACTGTATGAACTATGTAAGAATTATGTAGAAACTGTATGAACTATGTAGGAATTATGTAGAAACTGTATGAACTATGTAGTTACTGTATGAACTATGTAGGCACTGTATGAACTATGTAGAAACTGTATGAACTATGTAGGAACTGTATGAACTATGTAAGAATTATGTAGAAACTGTATGAACTATGTAGGAATTATGTAGAAACTGTATGAACTATGTAGGAATTATGTAGAAACTGTATGAACTATGTAGGAATTATGTAGAAACTGTATGAACTATGTAGAAACTGTATGAACTATGTAGGCACTGTATGAACTATGTAGAAACTGTATGAACTATGTAGGCACTGTATGAACTATGTAGGAACTGTATGCACTATGTAGGAATTATGTAGAAACTGTATGAACTATGTAGGAATTATGTAGAAACTGTATGAACTATGTAGGAATTATGTAGAAACTGTATGAACTATGTAGGAATTATGTAGAAACTGTATGAACTATGTAGAAATTATGTAGAAACTGTATGAACTATGTAGAAATTATGTAGAAACTGTATGAACTATGTAGGAACTGTATGAACTATGTAGAAACTGTATGAACTATGTAGGAATTATGTAGAAACTGTATGAACTATGTAGGAATTATGTAGAAACTGTATGAACTATGTAGGAATTATGTAGAAACTGTATGAACTAAGTAGGAACTGTATGAACTATGTAGGAATTATGTAGGAACTGTATGAACTATGTAGGAACTGTACTAACTATGTAGAAACTGTATGAACTATGTAGGAATTATGTAGAAACTGTATGAACTATGTAGGAATTATGTAGAAACTGTATGAACTATGTAGGGCATAGGTAGGAATTGTATGTGCAATATGTTGTATTCGTCTCTCCTAGAGAATATACGTTGCCCATATTTCACTACAAAATACTAGACATACTCCGTGTAATACATAAAGTAATACAATATAAATAGAATTTCTAACATTTTTAATATAATAACTGAAATTATTACTCGAAGCTGCTAAACTTGCGGTTGATTTGTCGTTGATGGTGACCTCAAAAATTAACAACATGTAATCGATTTAGCCGTTTGGTTTTAAAAAGAAGGAACGTTGCTAACCCACTATTACAGGAATATACCCATGTCGTAGTGGTTAAGCTGTTCGGTTTGTACTCACGAGTTCATAGATTCAAATCTTGATCTCGACGTCTTGTTTACCAAGTCGACCTTGTCGGTGGTATCTGGTATTATCGCGTTAAGATATGAAATTACGTGCTCTTAGTGGTACTATGGAACTACATGCTATTAGTCGTACTTCGGAATTACGTGATGTTAGTGGTGTTCTCTAAAGACGATGTGCCGCTTCATAGGGACAGTGTACGCATGGGATAACCTCAGTACAGTGTAACCAATCCTCTACCATTCAGTCTTGCGTCACAGAAATATGTACTAGCAGAGGGGAGTCAGCAGAGAGAAATTTTCTTTTAAACAGCAAGGTTCCTTAACATATCGTGTGCCTACCTTCTTCTTATTTTTTTGAGTATTTTCCTTAGTTATGTCAATCCGGCTGTGTGGCGCAGTGGTACAGAGCGCCTGTAACGACCAAGGTACTGAGTTCGATCCCCGCCACAGACAATTGTGCATTAGGACTGTTTAGAAAGCAATGGCAAACTACTGAGCGTATTTATATTGCCTAGAAAATCACCACAACCCAAAAAATGCGGGGCTGATAGCCACGTTCTGAATAGGATGTTCTTCCATTTTTTAAAAATGTTTATCAGAAATCGAGTATTTATTTTTAAATGTTTATCAGAAATCGATTATTTATTTAGGATTATTCTTAGTAATAAGGCCTGTCAGATCATTGGTCAATTAACACCTTTACTAAGAAACAAAGATATTACACTAGAAACAAAGAAAGCGCTTTCCAACACCATTTTCTTACCAACATTGTGTTATCAGTGTCAAACTTGGACATTAGATTCTAGAACAATACATAAGATTAACATCACTGAAATGAAATGTGTGAGACGTATGATTGGAGTTAGCTTCAGAGACAAAATCAGGAATGAAGCACTAAGGAAACAATTAGGGATCAAACCAACAATAGAATACATACATAAACGACAAGTTAAATGGTACGGCCACATAACCAGACAGAAAGAGCAAAGTATTATCAAAAAAATACTTAACAAACGATACGAAAACAGGAGACCTATTGGACGCCCTCGTAAAAGGTGGATAGATAGTGTATTAGAGACACTCGGAAATATAACAACAGAGGAGGCAAATAGAAGGGCAAAAGACTCACTCTCCCCTCAACACCGAAAGGTACATGAGGACAGAAAGAAGAAGAGTATTTATTTTTAAATGTAACTTTATTTAGGGTTATGAGAGTTGGGTGGGTGTGAACACACTAGGGTAGGTTGACGTTAATAAGTTAACGTTAAACAATAAGTCAATACGGGTTGTCTGTAACATTACCAAGAAAATATTCAAAAGAAAAAAAAGCTACGCACGCGATCTACGATCGAACTAAAATCCATATTTTTTCAGTTACAATTTTAGCCGCTCCTCCACCCTCCTCTACAGAAAACTTTTCGCGACCCCAAATGAGGCTGGGACCGACATATCTAGAGCATAGATAATATCTTAACACCTGGATTTCTCTGAACCACATCTTCGAGAGATGTCCTGACTAGTTTCCTTGATTCTCTATTTTTGTGTGTCACGTTATTTTATTTGTGTGCCAATAACACGTTTTCTTCATCATATATTTGTTTTCCAATGTACTTTGGAAATATATCACTTTGAGTTGTAAAGTTTTCTTTTATGACCTCAAGTTTTGGATTGATTTTTTATTGAAGACAATGGATACACCAGTTATGCATGAAGATTATGGATACACCAGTTATGGATGAAAATTATGGATACACCATTTGTGGATAAAGATTATGGATACACCATTTATGGATGACGATTATGGGTACATCAGTTATGGATGAAGATTATGGATACACCATTTATGGATGACGATTATGGATACACCATTTATGGAAGAAGATTATGGATACGCCAGTTATAGATGAAGATTATGGATACACCATTTATGGATGAAGATAATGGATACACCAATTAGAATGACAATTATGCTGAAAGAAATGATGTAAATGTTCAGAGAATGATACAAATTAATGTGACGAGATAAGAAAGTGCGTCCTCATTGGATAGACCAGAAGAACCCAGAACTAACAACTGACTGGGATACTGAAGTTATATACTTTTAGATGCCTGACTCAACCAACAACTGACTGGGACACTGAACTTATATACTTTTAGATGCCTGACTCAACCAACAACTGACTGGGATACTGAACTTATATACTTTTAGATGCCTGACTCAACCAACAACTAACTGGGACACTGAACTTATATACTTTTAGATGCCTGACACAATGGTAAACAAATAATTGATGGGAATTCACCTTGTGCAGTGATGCTGGTTCCTGATCAAGAATCATTTGAAAGTGTGTGCGTATCTTTGTATGTGTGTGTATACGTTTGTGCGTACGTGTGTGCGTATTGCGTGTGATTAGGTATTAGATATGTTTATTATCCTCTTCGCACACCGGACATGTCCATAGGTGTTCAGTTCTTCGCTTCAGTAAATCTCGCAGGGTATAACGGCGGATGGTCTCGGTTCTATGTTAGTACAGAGCTTTTTTTTCGAAACCTTTGTCAGGTGTTCTCTACGGACCACGCCCATCCTCACTCCCAATTTTGCCAGGTGGGAAACGTCCATCCTCGTTCCCAATTTTGCCAGGTGGGAAACGCCTATCCTCACTCCAAATTTTGCCAGGTGGGAAACGTCCATCCTCGTTCTCAATTTTGCCAGGTGGGAAACGTCCATCCTGGTTCCCAATTTTGCCAGGTGGGAAACGCCTATTCTCACTCCCAATTTTGCTAGGTGGGAACAGCCCATCCTCACTCCCAATTCGTGCATTCTGGATATTGACCCATGCTCATAGATCTCAAAATAATGTGATCGTGCGGACTCGCAAAGGGCGATACGTATGTCTCCTCGGTCAATAGGTTGACCATATTTTGTGATAGCAAGGCTTGCTAATTGATCGGTACGTTCTTTTCCCTCCATATACGCGTGTCCAGGGACAAAGATAATCTTGGAGTTTTGCAGAGAGGTCCGTAACTTAGCTGTCTATAATGACTCCACCCATCCTCTACATGCACCAGCTGTTTTGTCTTTGTCAATCATATTTATTGAGTCACTTAGTATACACATGGGAATAGACTTGCGATTCCAGCCTGTTAAGTGCATGCGTTACGGCAGATACTTCCATTGTTAGACTGTTGTTGCGGTAAAGGATCCACTGGCTTTGTGTACTGTTCTTCAAGTGACCTGGCAGCAAAGACCCATACGCATCGGTGGTAGTGAATAACTGTAAATCACAGCATATGTGTCGGCGGCATGTTCAGAGATGAGTAAATTGACCTCAGCTTCCACGCTCAGAGGGCTGTGTTCAATGCATTATCTATTGAGTGTAATGCCGGTCTTATCTGCCTTTTGAAAGAACATAAGAATAGGTATCCATTCCTCGCCAGGAGTTATAAATACTGGTGTTCAAATCTGTTTCACGAAATCATCGACACAGCCCATCCACGACCTGCTTCTCTTGAGCCTGTTTCCGTGCACACTAGGGAATTCGCTGTGTAACGGGTGATCTGTCAGAGCTCACCATGAAATATGCACGGGTATTCCACATATCAATTCTGTGAGATATGCTCGGACAATCAAGGAGAAATCAAATAGCCACACAGGGTGTGTCCCTTGTGCAACCAAGGATGATCCGCATCGCTTCATTTTGAATTCTCTCCAGCCTCTCAATATTTATGTGACTGATGGTGATAGTGTCCCCTGTATATTCAATGACAGGGAGGACAAGTGCCTCATATGGAATTACGAGCTGTGATTGTTTAGTTTCGGCCGCTACCATCTCTCTCAGAGCATAAAAGACCTTTGTTGGCCTTTGCAATAACATGATGAACGTGTTCCCGGAAGCACAGACTTCGATCAAATCCCACGACCAGGTATTGTATGGATGAGGTCCTGATTAGATTTTACCCTCTAATTTTCACCGTCGGTGTCCCAGACCCAACTTTGCGATGTGATTGTTAAGAGAGAACCATGTAACCGCAGCCTTCATTTGGTTGATTAGTGCCCTTGAATCATCGCACCAGGAGGCGATACGGTCTAAGTAATTCTGTAGTGATCCGATAGTTTCTGATCTGACCCTTCCCTGTTTTTATATGAGGATATCGTCCACAAAAGACATTGTTCTAGCTCTTCCGTCGAGCTTCTGCTAGATTATTGCCAGTGTAGTTATTGTGCGTGTGTAGGTAATATAAGTATGTAAGTGTGTATGTGTATGTATGTGTGTGTTGTGTGTTTACGAGTGCGTGCGTGCGAGTGAGAGTGTAAGTGTAAGTGTGTGTGTAGTTATGTATTTATATATAAATAGCTGCTATTTTATTTGTTACTTTTGCTAGTTTCAGTTCCCTGAAGAAGGTTGCAAAGACCCAAACGACGAATACGTCACTATCTAATATTTTGTTACACTGCATATGTTTACTTATTAGAAGTGTTTCATTTATACATACCGTATCCATACGCATGCTTTGTAAATTGTATCCCAGACTATGAAAATGTGAACTAAAAATCACCGATAGTACTCTAATGTTACGTACAACCTATTACTTATACAACAAAAACAATAGCTTGCTGATGGATCAGGATAAACTAAAAAGTTATGAAATGAAGTGTGTAGGCTAATGATGATAAGTGGAAAGAAAAAAATAATAATCAATATCAATGTTGCTGTTTTCACAGATGCATGCCTATCTGTTATAATTCTACCACCTGCTGGTCTGTCAGACTGGGTAAAGGATACTCCCATAACCCATAGAGAGGAAGATTGACAATGCAGGCCAATTAAAGAGAGTAACGTCGATATATCGGCGGGGTGGACTGAATGCAAGCAAAAATATACATATATTTGTGATGTATACATTTGTGATATATACATTTGTGACAATGTGCGATTAAAAATGGTTGGCAGTTAGTGGACTGCGATATCAAATAGAAATATCTCCAAAGTCGGGATATTGTCACAAATAGAAATAAATCACCGACGTCGGGACATTGTCACAAATAGAAATAAATCACCACCGACATCGGGATATTGTCACAAATAGAAATAAATCACCACCGACATCGGGATATTGTCACAAATAGAAATAAATCACCACCGACATCGGGATATTGTCACAAATAGAAATAAATCACCACCGACATCGGGATATTGTCACAAATAGAAATAAATCACCACCGACATCGGGATATTGTCACAAATAGAAATAAATCACCACCGACGTCGGGATATTGTCACAAATACAAATCATCACCGACGTCGGGACATTGTCACAAATACAAATCACCACCGACATCGGGACATTGTCACAAATACAAATCATCACCGACGTCGGGACATTGTCACAAATAGAAATAAATCACCGACGTCGGGACATTGTCAAAAATAGAAATAAATCACCGACGTCGGGACATTGTCACAAATACAAATCATCACCGACGTCGGGACACAAATATAACTATAGTAAAATAGAACATTTCAGACGACGCCACTAACATAGACAGTAAAATAGAACGTTTCTGACGACAAGCCACTAACATAGACAGTAAAATAGAACGTTTCAGACGACAAGCCACTAACATAGACAGTAAAATAGAACGTTTCTGACGACAAGCCACTAACATAGACAGTAAAATAGAACGTTTCAGACGACAAGCCACTAACATAGACAGTAAAATAGAACGTTTCTGACGACAAGCCACTAACATAGACAGTAAAATAGAACGTTTCAGACGACAAGCCACTAACATAGACAGTAAAATAGAACGTTTCTGACGACAAGCCAATAAACCTGCCAGTTTAACGACCTTTTCTGACAATCCATTTAAAACTGACATTTAGGCGACCCCCTTATGCTGACAAGCCTCCAAAAAAACTGAGACGTAATCGACCCCTTTTGATGACAAGTAACTAAAACAGATAGTAAAGAATACCCCTTCTGACGACAAGCTACTAAACAGACAGTTGAGCAGACGCCTTCTGCTGATAAGCCACTTAATCTTCCATTTTTATAGTTAATTCTAACTACATTACTGAAGGTTGGAAAACATTACGGAGATAAAGGGTTAATGACAACTGCTATATACATAACTTCAAAAACATAATATTCCATTGCCACTTCTCGATTTATGATTGCACATCAACAAGTCTCCCCCTTGTATAACCAACGAGGAACATTTATCGATGTTACCCGAAAGTGGCTGCTCTGTTTGCGCATTGTCACGTGAGCAATCATTCTATTTGGTTTCCTGCGAAATATCTGTTCATAAATTAAACAATGACAATGTTTCGGAGTTGTGAATATATTTTACTCTTATTTAATCTATAAAATGTGTTGCATGTAGTGAATTTAAATAAAAAAGATAGGCGAAAGTTAACATACTTTATTCAAGGGAAATTCTTCGTTCATTATCAAACTCCCACAATTGAACAGGAGCACAGAATCCGTTGTTATTGTTTAGCTGGGATTTCTGCGCCTTTCGACCAGACACATCCGTTTTTAGCAAGGCTTCTCGCTCACCTTGACTCCCACTAGTTGGATGGAACAGCCAACTCCACCCAGAACACCCTTATTCGTCTCCCACGATATGCATTGCATGTTAATATCATTGTAATTCTTTGTTTACCTCCTGAACCTCGACACTACAAGGAAGATTCAGTGGAAACCATTAGTAGACAAATATTCTCATGAGAAGCATGGACTGAACATGCTGGGTACTTCTAAGGAATGTTCGAGGTGAAAGGAGAAAAGGCAATCAAGAAAATCCTGGATAGATTACATCAAGGAATGATCTAGGCATGATTATTCTACAGTAGTTCGAATGGTTTCGGACGCCAGTGTGTTGCCGAGACCCGAAAGGAGAGCAAATAATAGTAATACTGTTTACCCTCCATGCATGTCGTAAAAGGCGACTAAGGAGGTTATGGGATGAAGTTGGCTGTCCCATCCCATATAGGGTAAATGACCCAAAGGCATGCTGAAGTTGGATGTGTCAGGCTGAAAGGCACCGATATCGCAGCAATGCTGTAAACCATGGCACAACGCTTTCCGTTCTCCGGACTACATCCTGCTAATCTGCAGGAGTTTGAGAACAAACGCAGAAGAAGAAGAATGGTTTAGGACAGAGATGTTTTGAACTTGTGTGTGTGTGTGTGTGTGTGTGTGTGTGTGCGTGCTGAATGTCTCCATGGAAACACTATTGCGATTTGTGGGACTACTATGACCGAGTCTAACCTGTCAGCAGTGTTTCATGGACCACATGTAGATGTTGCAATCAATTCATGGTCACTAGTGGTCATTGTTACAGTACTCATCCAATGCGTCGCTATGGTTGTAGCCAACTCAGCGTGGTCAACCAAGTCTACCCAATATATGCCTGTCCACCCAATATATGCCCAAGTCCACACAATCCATGCCCAAGTCCACCCGATATATGCCCATGTCCATCCAATATATGCCCAAGTCCATCCAATATATGCCCAAGTCCACCCAATATATGCCTAAGACCAATCATTTACCCTAATCCGTTTCCTACAACACACTCCCCAGTTAACAGTGTTGATATTCAAACGCCCCTTTAGGGCCCGACAACACACGTGTGAGCCCACTACCTTGAGATGAGTCAACTTAAGCACCACTGGTCGTAATACATGTTTTTCTCACCTGAATTGGAAAATTAATTCAGAACAAACTGACAATGGTGCATGTGCACTAATCAGTGAACTATCTCGGCTCATCCCAAAAAAACAATTGATTAATATAGCAAAAGGGACGTTATTGTTATTGACTTCAACCGTTTCAAGTTTCCCCATTTTGAAGCAATTAATGAGAATGTACTATCTGTTACCATATTAATTACACTGTTTCGACATAGGTTAGTTTAACTGGATACACCACCACTATCCATTATCGAGATCCATTATCGCTGATATTCAATACGGAGACGACACCTAATCTGGCATTTCAGCAAGTCCGATTACAGAGTATCGATTGATTACCCAGAACTAGTACTATTTAAATTGTTTGATTTGTTCTTCTTCTGCTGTTGCGACCAATTATTAAACATCCAGTCCAATATTGGTCATGTATAGAATTGACTGTTTTAAGTCGTTATGGCTTCTTAAAACTACACAACACTTGATGACGCGCCTATGCTGCTGCCACACAACAATTGATGACGATTTTTTACTGCCACACACCATTTCATGACGCATCTAACTTGCTACTGTACGCAGCTGCGATCAATTGTTATACATCCACTCCGATACTGGTCGTGTATAGAGCAACTTGTTTTACGTTATCTTGGTTTCCCCACAGTTTGCTGTGCAGAGAAGATCCTGTATGTCTGATTGTCATTCTGTGAACAGCGAAACTGGGACAACACTGTGTTGCCCTTGCTGTTTACTTTGTGGCCGCACTATTGAGTGTCCTTCTAACTGGTTAATTCCCGAATGATGCATGAATTAAATTGTTTATCGAAAATTCCCTCTTTCAAATTCCATACTTTGCAGGCTGACGTTGTCCGACTTGTACGGTGAGAAAGTATCTTCTGATACCTATATAAGGTCTGTCTCTAAATGTCTTTAATCATGCAGACTAGTTTTTATGTGGAAAATTACAACGAATGTATTGTTAACGTCAAATATATTCTGATAACATTGGTAACATGGACAGTCAGGTCATGTGTACGGGGAAATAGTGAAATTACAAATTATATTTACCTCTCCTAGCAGAGAAAAAAATGTAACCAGAATAAGTACGAACAAATATATGCTCTGTTTCACATGGAAAGATAAAATGTTTATAATTTAAGTTATTTGATTGGTGTATAAAAACAGAATTTCTAACGGTATTTTTTTTCAAAGCATCCTATCTTTTTCAAAAACTGTCACACTTTTTTCTGAATCCTATCCTTCTTATATTTTGACATAATTTATAAATAACCCTCCCCTACCCCACCCCAACGTCAAATTTAAGGAGAGATAATTAGTAACAGATTGTTAATTTCCTCGAATATAGTGGATTACTTCCCATGGACTTTAACTACACCATACATAAATAAAAGGTCCAATGGATCAAAGAATAAAGATACGCAGCACAGCACATACACAGCACATACACAGAACATACGCAACATATATGCATAAATACACGCATGATGTTTCCCACTTGTTTACGTAATCCCAACAAATTGGTTCCTCGTAATAATTCCATCCATATATCGCGATTTATCATTGTTAACTCCCTTTCGTGCCCTGAACGAGTTTAAACATGATTATCACTAAGACAACTGAAAGCGTCCTCTAGTTACAACGAGTTACTCTATTACATCTGTCGATTGTTTTCCCCCACGTGAATGATGGATGATAGTATCCACATTCGCCGTTAAACGTTGTGGTGACAGCATCAGTTGTCGTTCCAAGACCAGATGTGTCGCATTGGTTGCGTTAAATCCATGTTTTTCCAGCTTATGGCCATGTTTTCTATCCACCGTATTCTTGGTCTACCTTTGGCTTTATGTCCAGATATTTTTTTAAAAAGTATTATTATTAGTGTTTGGTTGATGGATATATCTAGTATAACTACAAATATCTCAAATATGTGTTACCCTGTCAGAGGACGTTTTTTTGTAGCACATTATACATTGAGATCAGTCGCGCTGTACATTTGTAATATCGTGTCCTCGTAGTGGCGTGTAGTCTCTTCTAGTGGATAGATACCTATGATTTCAATATTTATGTATGTATATATATATATATATATATATATATATATATATATATATATATATATATATATATATATATATATATATATATATATATATATATATATATATATATATATATATATATATATATATATACCAATAAAGTATTTTTTCTCGAAGTGCACTTTATCACCACGTTTGTACTATTTAATTTTTGAACACTATCCTAAAGAAACTGTCAATTCCATGAAATGAGAATTCGACCATGAAACCGAGGCTATGAACAGTAAGGAACTACGATCAGAATCGAAACAAGCAATCAAATGCCACTTTTATAAAGTGAATCCGTGCAATTTGCTGTTAGGCATGTCAGATAAAACACTGTACACATAGTGATCAACCAAAAAACATATGGAAATATTTTTTAAAAGGACGAAGATTGCGAAGATTTGTTGATTTTGCATTTGGGTCTTTTACTGTCGATGGTCAGGCATAAAATCACTCAGAATATCATTTCATTTATATTGGTCATTTATTAAAATGTTGAATGACAAAGAACATTGACTGAAGGGTTCCCGTGCTAAAATATTTGGTTTTTGGGACCGTAGTATCTAGATAATTTCATTTAGAACTTTGTGTCTGCACAATATGATCTATGGAGAAAGTAATAATTCTTATGAGAGCATTGAACTAAGTAGATTAAATGTGTGACTCAATATAAACATTTTTATAACTTTTATTTTTTATTAGAAATACTGAACTGTTGTTACGTGTGTGTGTATGTGTGTGTTGTCGCGATTTGTGAGGTGGGGAGGGGGGTACTAAACATATAAGTTTTTCTGTTGGATATACATCGAATGCTCACCACAAGCGTTGTACATAAATAGTTGTACTTCCAGAATATTCTTTATATTTACTTTACAAGCGATAAACTTAGCCCCCCCCCACCCGTATAATTTCTAGGATAGAAAATTTGTAATTTGTATGGGTTTAATAAAAAATATAAATATAACCAAGTCGTGAAAAACACAACTTGCATCATCATCATCATGAGCTTGTATCAGTTGTTGTGTCTCACTAAAGGTATGTTATACAACTAATTAGCATGTCCTTCATTCCTTGCATCACCTAAACTTTGACACATTTTTACGCTTCATTGCCTTTAATTCATTGCATCACCTAAACTCTGACACATTTACACGCTTCATTGCCTTTAATTCTTTGCATCACCTAAACTTTGACACATATACACGCTTCATTGCCTTTAATTCTTTGCATCACCTAAACTTTGACACATTTATACGCTTCATTGCCTTTAATTCATTGCATCACCTAAACTTTGACACATTTATACGCTTCATTGCCTTTAATTCATTGCATCACCTAAACTCTGACACATATACACGCTTCATTGCCTTTAATTCATTGCATCACCTAAACTCTATCTTCTCTCCATCTCTTTACCTTTCTTCTACTTCTTAGGGGATCAGATGTTACACTTCCAGTCCAATATTCATCAAGTATAGAGCAGATGTTACACTTCCAGTCCAATATTCATCAAGTATAGAGCAGATGTTACACTTCCAGTCCAATATTCATCAAGTATAGAGCAGATGTTACACTTCCAGTCCAATATTCATCAAGTATAGAGCAGATGTTACACATCCAGTCCAATATTCATCAAGTATAGAGCAGATGTTACACTTCCAGTCCAATATTCATCAAGTATAGAGCAGATGTTACACTTCCAGTCCAATATTCATCAAGTATAGAGCAGATGTTACACTTCCAGTCCAATATTCATCAAGTATAGAGCAGATGTTACACATCCAGTCCAATATTCATCAAGTATAGAGCAGTTGTTATACATCCAGTCCAATATTCATCAAGTATAGAGCAGTTGTTATACATCCAGTCCAATATTCATCACGTATAGAGCAGTTGTTATACATCCAGTCCAATATTCATCAAGTATAGAGCAGATGTTACACTTCCAGTCCAATATTCATCAAGTATAGAGCGGTTGTTACACATCTAGTCCAATATTCATCAAGTATAGAGAGATTTGTTTTAGGTCATCGTGTGAGCCTAACGACTTGTGTAGAGAAGTTCATGTGGGCCAGATTTCTGCTATGTAAACAGCAGCGAAACTGGAACAACCACGTATTATATGTTCTGGTGTCTGTGTTACTGCTCCTCAGATGCATGCTGTAGAGTTGATTATACCATTTCGGTATAGGAGTGATTTTAGAATGTTACGTTCTCTGTCGAAATATCGTGACCTGTTCATTTCTGCTCAACTGTTTATATTGTCTTACTTGACACTATAGTTTCTGTATAATCATCTCCACTGAATTCGCATAGATTGTTTTAGCACAGACTTTACTTCCCTGAAGCTTTGAGGTACGCGGGTCTGAGGGAGGTTGCCGCCAGTTTAAGAAATCCTAGTATAGCATATATACTATTCCTAGATCTTCAATAATCTACTTCTGAAACGCAATGTCACTCTCCTCAATAATCAATGTCTACAACTCACTTTAACTTCCCTCCCTCAATATCTACAAAAAACTCTCCATTTATCATTAAATCTTCAAATTTTGCAACACAATTTCCCTTTACCAGCAATTTCTACAACTAATTTCGCTCCCTCACTCATCAGTTTCTACAACTCACTTTCTCTCCTCACTCATCAATTTCTACAACTCACTTTCTCTCCTCACTCATCAATTTCTACAACTCACTTTCTCTCCTCACTCATCAATTTCTACAACTCACTTTCCCTCAATTACTCATCAATTTCTACAACTCACTTTCTCTCCTCACTCATCAGTTTCTACAACTCACTTTCTCTCCTCACTCATCAATTTCTACAACTCACTTTCTCTCCTCACTCATCAGTTTCTACAACTCACTTTCCCTCAATTACTCATCAATTTCTACAACTCACTTTCTCTCCTCACTCATCAGTTTCTACAACTCACTTTCTCTCCTCACTCATCAATTTCTACAACTCACTTTCTCTCCTCACTCATCAGTTTCTACAACTCACTTTCCCTCAATTACTCATCATTTTCTACAACTCACTTTCTCTCCTCACTAATCAATTTCTACAACTCACTTTCCCTCACTCATCAATTTCTACAACTCACTTTCCCTCAATTACTCGTCAATTTATACAACACACTTTCCTTCAATTACTCATCAATTTATACAACTCACTTTCCCTCACTCATCAATTTCTACACCTCACTTTCCTTCAATTACTCATCAATTTCTACAACTCACTTTCCCTCACAAAATCATCAATTTCTACAACTCACTTTCCCTCACAAAATCATCAATTTCTACAACTCACTTTCTCTCACAAAATCATCAATTTCTACAACTCAGTTTCCCTCAAAAAATCATCAATTTCTACAACTCACTTTCCCTCAATTACTCATCAATTTATACACCTCACTTTCTCTCAATTACTCATTAATTTCTACAACTCACTTTCTCTCCTCACTTATCAATTTCTACAACTCACTTTCTCTCAATTACTCATCAATTTATATAACTCACTTTCTCTCCTCACTCATCAAGTTCTACAACTCACTTTCTCTCCTCACTCATCAATTTCTACAACTCACTTTCTCTCCTCACTCATCAATTTATACAACTCACATTCTCTCCTCACTCATCAGTTTCTACAACTCACTTTCCCTCACAAAAGCATCAATTTCTACAACTCACTTTCCCTCAATTACTCATCAATTTATACAACTCACTTTCCCTCAATTACTCAGCAATTTCTACAACTCACTTTCCCTCCTCACTCATGAATTTCTACAACTCACTTTCTCTCCTCACTCATCACTTTCTACAACTCACTTTCCCTCTTCACTCATCAATTTCTACAACTCACTTTCCCTCCTCACTCATCAATTTCTACAACTCACTTTCTCTCCTCACTCATCAATTTCTACAACTCACTTTCTCTCCTCACTCATCAATTTCTACAACTCACTTATCATGTCTCATTCATATATTTGTATACTTCCTGTACACACGTATTCATCAATTTCTAGAACTAACTTTATCTTGAACCCCTCCCTTATTCATACATTTCTAAAACTAACTTGAAACCCACTCCCTGATTCCCCAATGTCTACATGTTATTTTCCGTCTATCCTTCATTCATTTACATTTACACTTTCCTGTTCTAACATCTGGTTTCCTAATCTCCCATTTCCTCCTTACAGCCCCCACCCTCCCAGCCACATAGATGTCAAGTCCTGGACAGATGTACACACGGGAAAGCTATTCTGGAAGGGACCATGCGGGTACGTCGGTTTAATAGAAGACCTGTACAGTGAATTAATTAGGACTTCATTCGTTACGTTTTTGATTATTGTCGTGTTTTCGCTGGTCACTATTTATATACTTGGGGTCGTCGTGGCTATTTTTTCATGCTAATACAAGTATATAATTAGTGACCAGCGGAATTCACGACAATAATAAACGAATGAAGTCCTAATTAATTCTGTGCTGAGGTCTTCTAGAGTTGACGGTCATGTATTAAGAGTGTTTGCGTAATCAGAAAGAAAATGACAGAAAAACCAACTTAAATCTGCCATATTTATCAATAGGCGTGTGTTTACACTACACAACTTCTATTTTCTGATTATTTCCCATCACTGGAGTCACTGTTACAACTAACTCACGCGATATGCACGCACTGTACATCATTATTGTGTGGCCGTAATGGTATTTAAGGCATGTTGGCTCATTGGGAATAATTCTTCTAAAGATTCACATTTGACTTTCTCATGATTTTCATTTGTCACTGTGTTTATATTTTATTTCGACAGCCAACCAAAATCACGCGAAATGTTAAACGCGCTACTTTAGAAGGATTATTCCCAAATTATCCCACATGGCTAATATAAGACGGTGGCCACGGTTAATGCGTGTGAACTGATCTGAGTGGGAAATTCCATCTATTAATTTCATTATTATTTTAGTGTAACAGCGTTTTAATGTACATCTCAGATAAGCCTACGCTGTCTTAGGTAATTCCACCAGCTATACCAGTAAGACAAAAAAACCTTCATTTGTATCGCAATTTCAAAATACATTGCTGGTGATTAATTGGACTATTTCCCTTTGCAATGTTTGCAAATTGATATTTATCCATTATTAATTTACCTATTACTTTTTTTATAGTCAGGGTTTGGGTTAGGAAAGGTTTTCATTTACATAACTAACCTTAACTCTAAATAAATTTATATTAAAATTAATAAAGGATAAACATAAACTGACACATAATACCAAGGGATATAATCACATCGAGGGGTACGCATTCCAAACAAGAACCCATTGCTGCTGTCGGAATGAGGATTAAAATATGTTATATAATTATAGCACATGAAAAAAAAGCTTTGACATCAAGTACAAACTCAACCACAGACCCTTGTCTTTCTACGTGGAAATTAGCTTCATGTTACAACTGAAATAAAGATAGAATCCTAACATTTTTTTATATTCTTTGTCCGGTATCGTTTCATCTCTTCCGGCCAATCGAAATTACACATGTCAATGTGAACGCCCATACCCAGTCGCCTATACGCCGAGAGAGTCGTCATGTCTGTCCTCTTCGTGTGTGCAGTGTCTCCCGCCAGGACACCACTCAGAAGTCTTCCTCTTCTGACAGGGTAAAACTTTTTCTCACTGTCCACCCCATAACACTGCCGTTCGTCATGTCCTGCTTCGACACCTTCCTCTTCTCCATTCTGATCCCGAGACGCGGGAAATGTTCTGTGACTCCCTCTTGTTGCTTACAGACGTGACAAGAACCTCATGGATCTTTCTGGTCCAGAGTCACCTCCAGCCTGACTTTCCTAATAATTTCCGCACCATCAGATGCAAACGCAGCAAATGCTATACCTGTGCCTATATCACCCAGACCAGGTCTGTTGCATTCCCTAATGCCACCTTCACTATTGAGGTGAGCTTCACATGTGTGTCCAGCAACGTCATCTATGCCATCATATGCAAACGTTGCGTCATGGCATATATTGGTGAAACTTGAAGGAGGCTCGCTGACCGTTTCTGTGAACATCTGTATAGCACAAAAAACCATTTGGTTATCCTGTAGACGTCCACTAAATTGGTAAGGACTATCGAGACCCCAGGTTACAGTCATTAAGTCCTGCTTCTTTGACCCCCAGACTCATCATGCACTTGAGAAACGCTACATTTACCAATTAGACTTACGTAAAACACAGGTTTAAAATTGAAAATTTTTTCCATTCGTCGTCTTTTGATGTTTTGTTTGTGTCTTGATAAAGACCTTTTGGTTGAAACGTTGAATGTGATTTGTGTATTGTAATTTTTATGATTTCTTGTGTGCTCATCATTGCCCATCATTACCCACTAGTTGTAGATATAGTCTGTGGTGTCCCATTGAATCGGAATATAAACCTGTGTTTTACGTAAGTCTAATTTATGCTACGTTTCACGCAGTTACTTTGTATTGGTTGTCATACATTTACCAATATGGCACTCTTACACCTGGCGTCATTAGTTAACGGCTGTCTCATGTACGATTCTAGCTGTCCCATAGTCTCTGTACTAGGAATTTTTGTATATTCTCTGTCAGGTGTCGTTTCACCTCTTCTATATTACGCATGCCAATGTGCACGTCCATATACTTACTGCCCGTTTTCTGTTGTATGTTTTAATTGTAATTTAATATTTGTCTTGATAATGCCATTTTGGCCGAAATGTTGATTTGTATGTTATTATGTGTGTCTTGAATGATTAGCAAAACTTCATTAGATTATTCCAGTATTTTCCCGTTAGAATGCTAAACACATACCTCAAGACTGTCGGAACATCAATGAATTGATAGGACACACGTGGTCATCGGAAAATAAGACATATTAGCTAATGGAAAACAGTCTTCTAAAGTGGCTCACTTGCATTTTCCCGTAATTTTAATTGGATGTCGACATAGTGACCAACAAATATCACCTGGACAATCAAACATCATTTTAAAAAGATGTTTTCCCATCGATCAATATGTCTTCTAGTTTGCACGGTTTGGGGCAATGACCACCATAGACGTAGATGATCAAAAGATATTGGGCAGACACCTATCTGAAGAGTACTAGGACCTTCTTCAGGAGACATCCCTTTACCTTAAGAGTACTAGGACCTTCTTCAGGAGACATCACTTTAAATATGATTTATGACTTCGGGTTATGATCAACGCACACCTGGCATGTTCATAGGTGATCCGATCACCGTCTCAATAAATATGTCAGAGTGTCGCGGCCGACAGTTCCAGTTCCATGCTGATTTATCCATACTTATGTATATCTATTATTTCTCTATTTACTGGTTGTTTTGAAACTAAATAAAAAATATCTTGTACAAATGCACAAAACATTTTCTATTTGCAGATTTTTTAAAACAAACATTAGTTGTGTTTGCACATTTAAATACACGCAGCATATAAAATGATGTATCATCTTGCAAGCTTAATGGATCAATGATGATTTCATGGTAAAAACATCTGGATTTTCAGGGAAACAGCTGCTAAAATTGTGTCAATAAAATACAGATATATGAGTCAAATTGGTGCGTTGTGAAACAACTTCACAGTGCGCTATAGTGTTGAACACATCCTCTGAAGTAACATGTACCTCTTATGGTGAAGTATTAGTTGAATGACACTAGGACCATTTAAGTATTGTTAAACACAAACGTTTACTTAACGTGCATATCTTATTATGAGGTATGCTAGTATGACATTGAGATTACAGGTACGTCCTGTGAGGTGACAGGTGCGTCCAGTCAGGTGACAGGTACGTTCAGTGAGGTGACAGGTGCGTCCAGTGAGGTGACAGGTGCGTTCAGTGAGGTGACATGTACGTTCAGTGAGGTGACAGGTGCGTCCAGTGAGGTGACAGGTGCGTTCAGTGAGGTGACAGGTACGTTCAGTGAGGTGACAGGTGCGTCCAGTGAGGTGACAGGTGCGTTCAGTGAGGTGACAGGTGCGTTCAGTGAGGTGACATGTGCGTCCAGTGAGGTGACAGGTGCGTCCAGTGAGGTGACAGGTGCGTCCAGTGAGGTGACAGGTGCATTCAGTGAGGTGACAGGTACGTTCAGTGAGGTAACAGTTACGTTCAGTGAGGTGACAGGTGCGTCCAGTCAGGTGACAGGTACGTTCAGTGAGGTAACAGGTACGTTCAGTGAGGTGACAGGTACGTAAACCGCGGACTTTAGTCCAATTGAGTTATTTCATCTTCTTTAAACCATAAAATAGTAGTGGAGATCGCGGTTGTGGTAATCCAGTACCTATAACATGCGGTGTGATGTGTGTTTTTAATAACGTAACGTTCAAGAGAGTTAGCTATATGTTTCCCAAGGAATTACGAACTATAAAGCCTGTGTATTCCTTTGTGGTGTGGATGGGCTTATCATCTGCTAGATTTCGTAACCAGATGGCTTCACTTCTCCGCGGTTTCTGTTGATTTACGTACAAGCTTTAAACTCTTAAAGATTGTTTGGTTAATACCCCCATAGATTCTGAGCACTTGTGCTATATCTATCATTTCATGTAATTGTGTGTGTGTGTGTGGGGAGGGGGTGTGTCTCATGGCAAAGTTCACTCTAGGACATTAGTACTCGTGAGCACTAATCTGTCTCCGAGTGCTGATATATCTTGAACACGACTTAATCTGGACAAACCTACTACCTACAAACAATTAATCTTCCTTAACATGATCTATTAAAACAACTGTATTTTTTATTATATATAATATTACACGTATTTCTATAGGTAGGTTTTGTGTGGCGAGTTCAAACTCTGTGCGCATAAGGATAAAAACTTGTGCGCTAGCGCACTGTAGCGTAGCTCTGCGGGAACATTGCTCATGAGACACACACGACTCCAACTCCCAGCAATATGACATGGTCTAATAAGAAGCCTCCTCCTCACTTGATATCAAAGGGTATTTGTATAGATGGAGCTTAATAAGCCTTCCACAAGGGAAATGTGTCACTATATAAGCATGTCAATTACTAAGTATTTACTATTGCAATGTTGTTGTTCTGATGAGCTTCTGGTAAATTAAGACCTTCAAAATGTAGAAGTTAGTTAAATCATATTTTCTTTTCGGAGATGCCATTGACTGATTTAGGAAACGATCTGCCACTCAATGTCAGGCGTTGTTTGTAGTTGCACTAACAGGGTTTAAATAGTGTTTAACTTTTCATAAAAGGAAGCAGAAAGATACAGGATGCTTTATAAACACATCCGAACTAATCTTCTGTAAGCTTACACAAATAGAACCTGCAAACAAACGATGACAATTATTCAGGAGGAAGCAGGCTATTTCGCAACAACATATATCCAAGTTAAACAAGTTAAACATAAAAATACATATCCAAGTTAAACATAACAATACATATCCAAGTTAAACATAACAATACATATCCAAGTTAAACATAACAATACATATCCAAATTAAACATAACAATACATATCCAAGTTAAACATAACAATAAAGAGAAACTCCCTTCCCATCTCTATTATATCAGGACAATGTTCCTACACAATTTCAAGCAGCATAAATTCCAGAGCGAAACATCCGGCTTCGGTGTTGGTAACTATTACATTCAGTGTCTTTACCACTTCCATTAAACTGTAGACGTCTGTAACTATGTCGATAGTATAGTCTGACGTACAAGAGAATTTGTCGCTGTGCATAGACGCTGGTCACCACGCTTAACGGTCGCTGATGATTGACCTTTTGTTGTCTTAAATCACTATCGTCACAGCTTCAGATACCCGCGGACAAAATTAATGACAATAAATAGCCGGACATAACAAATATGAACATAGGAATATGTTTTCAATGTTATCAAGCATGTATAAACACACGTAACACATGCATGCCTTTCAGATAACCGTATATGAATCCGAGTGTTGCATCAATTAATAACTGAGAGAAACCCAACATTTTCTAAGAAAGTCTATCAGTTAAAAACTTCCTGCTCACAGCTAATGGGATTATTTTATCGTCATCATCATCATCATCATCATCATAAGAATACAATTTCGCATTGAAACGTTTGAAACTAATACTCACTTACAAGGAAATTAAAAAAAATAAAGCGTATGAAATAATTATTTTTTTAACAGACCAAAAAAAAATTAAAATAAAAAAAAAATCCCCAAGAAAGTTTCCTGGAAAAAAAAAGATTATTTTTGAACTAGAAATTTGCCCGTTTGTTGCCGGAGAGGAATATACATATATGTTTTATCTTCCATGTATATCGTAAGAAATGACGAATGGGGTTATGAGATATAGTTGGCTGTCCAATCTCATTTATATTTAACGAGACACATAAGATGTGCTGAAGTCGGGTGTGTCAGGTCGAATGGTGTAGATGTCATACCAAATATATAAACGATGACACAACACATGTTATCTGGACTGCATCTTGCTAATCTTCATGAGTTTGAGATGCACTCAGAAGAAGAAGAGGGATTAGACGATATGACAAACTGTGACAGATTGTGGGTCTAGTCACAGTGTCACATGTGACATACCTAAGTGTATCAAATTCCTGCATCAAATGTCTCAATGTGACACACCTAAGTGTATCAAATTCCTGCATTAAATGTCTCAATGTGACACACCTACGTTTATAAAATTCCTGCATCAAATGTCTCAATGTGACACACCTAAGTGTATCAAATCACTGCATCAAATGTCTCAATGTGACACAAATAAGTGTATCAAATTCCTGCATCAAATGTCTCAATGTGACACACCTAAGTGTATCAAATTCCTGCATCAAATGTCTCAATGTGACACAAATAAGTGTATCAAATTCCTGCATCAAATGTCTCAATGTGACATGTATACGACCCTGACGGGTTTTGGGTTTTTATTTGTATTTAGTATATTATTATTGGTGCGTTTTATTTTTCACCAATTCAAATATTTATATACAACGATTACAGCAGATGGAAGAAGTTCAACAGAAATAAGAAGTAGAATAGGACAGGCAAAAACTACATTCAGAAACAAGAACAATATATTGTGTAATATGATCTTGTCATTAGAGGTGAGAAAGAGAATTCTTCAGTACTATATAACTCCTATACTAGCATATGGATGTGAGTCTTGGACAATAAACAAATGGAAAGTGGGAAATTAGAAGCAATAGAGATGTGGTTCTACAGAAGAATGCTGAGAATACCATGGACTGCAAGAAAACTGATGTTGAAGTGTTGAAAGAGTCAAATGCGAAACGGACCTTAATCAATAATACAAGAAAAAGACAATCTTAATTTTTTGACCACTTCGTGAGACAGGCAGGTTTGGAGAACATAGTCACAATAGGCAAAATTGAAGACAACAGAGACAGATGGCGACAACATGAGAAAATATTAGTTTGACAGCCTGGCACGGCAGGGAAACAACAACGATCTTGATACCTAATACTGTAGACAGAGAGCTGTGGAGAGCCATGATCGTCTACGCCAGCCGGCATGACACCTGATGATGATGATGATTATAGCGTTAACGAATTAAGAAAACCTAGAAATACAACCAAAAATCTTGAGAATCTGCAATATTTCACCAAACACAATGCAAGGAAAGTAAACAGTTACCAAAATGCAAGAAATATATGTACATCAATTTTATATATAGTGCATCCACCAAGGTGAAAAATCTGTAAAGTCCCAATCGTATGATAGAATGTTGGCGAGGTGGAGCAATAACTCACGGGTAAAATAGCATTTTTTAAACCTAAGAGCGGAACAGTTGTTGTTATTTTTTGTTTTTGTTTGTTATTGTTGTTTGTTGTTGTTTTATCAAACTTCAGGAGCTACAATAGATTAGCTCTTACTTCCTGTGAAAACGGAATGGTTTCTCCAGAGCGTTATTTCATACACAGAAGTTTGAAATACAGTAACATGTATCCAGAAAGTAGGATTAATTTATCCAGAAAGTAGGATTAATTTATCCAGAAAGTAGGACTAATTTATCCAGAAAGTAGGACTAATTTATCCAGAAAGTAGGACTAATTTATCCAGAAAGTATGACTAATTTATCCAGATAGTATGACTAATTTATCCAGAAAGTATGACTAATTTATGCAGAAAGTAGGACTAATTTATCCAGAAAGTAGGACTAATTTATCCAGAAAGTAGGACTAATTTATCCAGAAAGTAGAACTAATTTATCCAGAAAGTAGGACTAATTTATCCAGAAAGTAGAACTAATTTATCCAGAAAGTAGGACTAATTTATCCAGAAAGTAGGACTAATTTATCCAGAAAGTATGACTAATTTATCCAGAAAGTAGGACTAATTTATCCAGAAAGTAGGACTAATTTATCCAGAAAGTAGGACTAATTTATCCAGAAAGTATGACTAATTTATCCAGAAAGTAGGACTAATTTATCCAGAAAGTAGGACTAATTTATCCAGAAAGTAGGACTAATTTATCCAGAAAGTAGGACTAATTTATCCAGAAAGTAGGACTAATTTATCCAGAAAGTAGGACTAATTTATCCAGAAAGTAGGACTAATTTATCCAGAAAGTAGGACTAATTTATCCAGAAAGTATGACTAATTTATCCGGAAAGTAGGACTAATTTATCAAGAAAGTAGGACTAATTTATCCAGAAAGTAGGACTAATTTATCCAGAAAGTAGGACTAATTTATCCAGAAAGTAGGAATAATTTATCCAGAAAGTATGACTAATTTATCCAGAAAGTATGACTAATTTATGCAGAAAGTAGGACTAATTTATCCAGAAAGTAGGACTAATTTATCCAGAAAGTAGGACTAATTTATCCAGAAAGTAGAACTAATTTATCCAGAAAGTAAGACTAATTTATCCAGAAAGTAGGACTAATTTATCCAGAAAGTAGGACTAATTTATCCAGAAAGTAGGACTAATTTATCCAGAAAGTAGGACTAATTTATCCAGAAAGTAGGACTAATTTATCCAGAAAGTAGGACTAATTTATCAAGAAAGTAGGACTAATTTATCCAGAAAGTAGGACTAATTTATCCAGAAAGTAGGACTAATTTATCCAGAAAGTATGACTAATTTATCCAGAAAGTAGGACTAATTTATCCAGAAAGTAGGACTAATTTATCCAGAAAGTAGGACTAATTTATCCAGAAAGTAGGACTAATTTATCCAGAAAGTATGACTAATTTATCCAGAAAGTAGGACTAATTTATCCAGAAAGTAGGACTAATTTATCCAGAAAGTAGGACTAATTTATCCAGAAAGTAGGACTAATTTATCCAGAAAGTAGGACTAATTTATCCAGAAAGTAGGACTAATTTATCCAGAAAGTAGGACTAATTTATCCAGAAAGTAGGACTAATTTATCCAGAAAGTAGGACTAATTTATCCAGAAAGTATGACTAATTTATCCAGAAAGTATGACTAATTTATCCAGAAAGTAGGACTAATTTATCCAGAAAGTAGGACTAATTTATCCAGAAAGTAGGACTAATTTATCCAGAAAGTAGGACTAATTTATCCAGAAAGTAGGACTAATTTATCCAGAAAGTAGGACTAATTTATCCAGAAAGTATGACTAATTTATGCAGAAAGTAGGACTAATTTATCCAGAAAGTAGGACTAATTTATCCAGAAAGTAGGACAAATTTATCCAGAAAGTAGGACTAATTTATCCAGAAAGTAGGACTAATTTATCCAGAAAGTATGACTAATTTATCCAGAAAGTATGACTAATTTATCCAGAAAGTAGGACTAATTTATCCAGAAAGTAGGACTAATTTATCCAGAAAGTAGGACTAATTTATCCAGAAAGTAGGACTAATTTATCCAGAAAGTAGGACTAATTTATCCAGAAAGTAGGACTAATTTATCCAGAAAGTATGACTAATTTATGCAGAAAGTAGGACTAATTTATCCAGAAAGTAGGACTAATTTATCCAGAAAGTAGGACTAATTTATCCAGAAAGTAGGACTAATTTATCCAGAAAGTAGGACTAATTTATCCAGAAAGTAGGACTAATTTATCCAGAAAGTAGGACTAATTTATTCAGAAAGTAGGACTAATTTATCCAGAAAGTAGGACTATTTGTGTAGACATGTTAAACTGTGTACAAGAAGAATACAAAAACAATACGGCAGTTAAGAATGTCCACGTGAATGTCACGTTTACATGTATTTTCACATTCATATGATTGACCACGTTCATTTGGATGCCCACGTTCACATGGATTTCCACGTTCACATGGATTTCCACGTTCACATGGATGACCACTTTCACATGGATTTTCACGTTCACATGGATTTTCACGTTCACATAGATACCCACATTCACATCGATGCCCACGTTCACATGTATGTCACGTTCACATGAATGTCCACGTCCACATGGATGTCCACGTTCACAAGGATGTTCAAGAATACATGGATTTTCACGTTCACATAGATACCCACATTCACATGGATGCCCACGTTCACATATATGTCAGGTTCACATGAATGTCCACGTCCACATGGATGTCCACGTTCACAAGGATGTTCAAGTATACATGGATTTTCACGTTCACATAGATACCCACATTCACATGGATGCCCACGTTCACATATATGTCAGGTTCACATGAATGTCCACGTCCACATGGATGTCCACGTTCACAAGAATGTTCAAGTATACATGGATGTCCACGTTTACATGGATGCCCACGTTCACATGGATGTCCAAGTTTACATGGCAGATAGCAAAATTTCATCACACTGTTTCTTAGTTCCGCCTGTTGGATTTCAGTTTTGCAGCAGTTACAACACATTATTATTTTGTGTATAAAAGCAGGAAACTACAAGGATTATTTACTTCCATCTAAGATGAAAGGATGTCTTGTGTATGTCTAATCGTACACACGCGGCGGTAACCAAGTCTTAATCACACACCAGTGAGAGTTGGAATGTAGGTCACGCGGTGAAACAAATCTTAAACGCTTCAGATTCTGGCAGTTTCTCTGCAGAATGTTTGGAGTGTGGCTGAGAAAAGTGCAAATGATGGAATCAAGAATTTAAGGAAAAAATATGTTCATGAATGTGTGAATTTGTTTACAAGTTATCCGCAGACTTAAATTGTGTCTGTTTTGCTGAAAAGTGTACTCAATCTATTGCGCCTGTCTTTAGAGCGAGATTTGATCTTTCGTGGAACAAATCAGATTGAAAGTATAATATAGTTTTTGTGTGCATATGTGTGCATAATTGACGTTTCTACACAAGCAGTTTTCATATTTGAACTTTAGGAACGGATTACTTTATCTAGGGAGACTTACATGTTTATGGTAAGTATGTGAAATTTAATGTTAAACTCGTTATGCTTAACCGATGAATTCGTTCTTGTAGAACTTAAGAACTTGTGTTTTGTCTGTTTTGTCCTTAACTAAGTGCTTCAACTTGCGGAAAATTTAAGTATTTATTACTTGAATGGTCTGCTTGTGAATATATATTGAAACATTACTAAAATATATGAAGATTCTTTTCAAAGTCAGTTGCTGGGCAAAATACTGCCCAATGGCAAAATTCGATTCAGAAAGCTATTCTTTCTGGAACGCCAGGTCGATCTAACAGTGATATATGACCTGATGGCTAAATAACCCACTATTTGGATCTCCAGATTTCTAGGAAAACAAGCTTTTTGGCTCTAAACCAGTCAAAAACCATTTATACCAGGACCACTATTTGCATACATTATACTATTGTTTTAAACCACTATTTGCATACATTATACTATTGTTTTAAACCACTATTTGCATACATTATACCGTTGTTTTAAACCACTTTTTGCAAATAGTTATAGAAAAACAAATTATTGCTAAATATGTTTGTTAGAAATCTATGCAAAAAATTGCTAGACATGCATGTGAGCAATCTACGCAGAAACAGAAGAATGTTCGGAAAGTCGGAAATAAAAGAACTTGTTTTGTAGAAGCAAGCGAGTGCTTCTCTGTCAATCAATCAAGGGCTATGGTGAGTGGCTTATGCGATC
Organism: Meghimatium bilineatum; assembly: GCA_034231615.1. Taxonomy (NCBI): domain Eukaryota; kingdom Metazoa; phylum Mollusca; class Gastropoda; order Stylommatophora; family Philomycidae; genus Meghimatium; species Meghimatium bilineatum. The sequence continues at coordinate 45,468,704 of CM067318.1, read as the reverse complement.
ATGATTCTCCACAACTCTCTGTCTCTTGTATTGTTAATAAGTTCTGCTGGTGACTTATTTTCGTGGTACAGTGACAGCCTATCAGAAATGTATCTCTTTCTCTTTCTTTGTCTCTTTTGCCATTGCTCTTTTACTAACCCCTTTGTTACTAAATGCTGAAGTTGTATTTTCTCATCAAATGCCCTAATACGTCTTGACTTTCTTCTTCTAATTTTTGCTATAATTTGTCTTTTTTTACTCCAGCATATCTGAAAACTTCTGCATTAGTTTTCTTGAGTGTTCATAAAGTTTTCATCATTTTTCTAAGAATAAATTATATCTCAGTTTCTTCCAGCTTATCTTGAGTTCTTTTGTATAACCTCCATGCTTCGCATCCATAAAAAAGATTGACTTCTCTATACCTGAAGAATAAGGTCACGAGAGAAATCAAGTATCTCTTGATACAGGGATATGCAACGGAATTTGTCACGTAACTGAACGAGTTGCTTGTGAACAAAGATTTGAAGGATTTTCTTACAGTACTAGGAGATATCTAGAAGTTTTGAGCTATAATGGTGAAAATATGTCCAACTGTTTATAGATTTCTTGTTATAATTTCCACCTGTAATGCAGGAAAATGTAGATACTCTACGGGAATTCCCAGCAATGTTAGTTTATAGTCAACTGTTTCAGTGACGTGGCAAATCTGACAGTGTATCTTTGAATTCCTTGGATGAATAGACAAGTAGCACAAGACATGAGTGATATTAGCCACGTCGTTTCAGCTCTTCACTGCCTCGCAACTATGGTTGGCTTTTATTGCTTAATGTTGTCGCAATAATTTTCTCATGCATGAGAGATAAATTATTTCTCTCTCCCTTTCTCCTTGTCTAACTATAAATCTCTCTCTCCTTGTCTAACTCTAAATCTCTCTCTCCTTGTCTAATTCTAAATCTCGTTTTCCTTGCCTAACTTTACATCCCCCTCTCTACATGTCTAACTCTAAATCTTCCTCTCTCCTTGCCTTATTTTATATTTTCCTTTCTCCTTGCCTAACTTAAATCTCCATTTCTCCTTGCCTTACTTTATATTTCCCTCTCTCCTTGCCTAACTCTAAATTTCCATCTCCTGTGCTTAAAACTATTTCTCCCACATTTCTTCTATAACTCTACATCTCCCTCTCAATCCCTCTATTTTCCCTCCTCTCTCTCCGTGTCTAGTTATTGATCCCTCTCTTCGTGCCTAGAACTCTCCCTCTCTCAGTGTCTATATCTCTTCCTCTCTGCGTATTTAGATCTATCCTTCTCTCCTCATGTCTAGTTCTCTCTCCCCCCTCTCTCTCTCTCTATTCGCCTGATATCAGCTTGCGATATTTCATCTTGATGAATTTTGCGTCCATACTTCCATTGATAATTAGTAAATGGTTGACATTCTTTGTAACCTCATTGGCCACGTGTTACCGAAGCCCGAAAGAAGGAAACGGAATAGTGTCACAATTATCTTCCATGCACATCGTAAAAGGCGACTAAGAGGGATTTGGAAGTGTAGTTAGCTGTATCATCCTATATAGTGTAAAAGTAACCAAGAAGCCATGATGTCGAGTGTATCAGACTGAAATGCGCATATATCGCTGCTAAGCTGTAAACCACGACATTGTATTTATGTATATTAATACATTGACTTCTCTGGGAAGGTTCCTTTAGAGCTACGTTTCACACAGACAAGGCTGAAATCTCAACGGTGTGAAGATGATGATGAAATAAAGTGTTCTACTCATGCTAAACAATAATGGTATTGATGAAGTGTTGTGGTCGTCCACAAGTTTAAATAAGCAACAGGGTAAATGCAATTTTCTGATCGCCGGTGACTCACGTAATAACATACAATTCGACGTATCGACCATGTCGTCTTTATAAAAAACACCACGTAACACACGATGTGTAAGAAACGACACTGTCCACGTTCTCACAATAATGGCTAGACAGGATAAATATGGAATCCCGGGATAGTATAAATCAAGAGAAAAAAATAATTAGGAGAGAGATGAAACAAATGCAAACAGAATGTTAGCAGACTATCACTAGACGTCGACAAAAACAAAACATACAGAAAAGTGACAGAACATAGGACAGCTATAACATATATGAATGACGGACGTTGATCTTCCTTCAATGCTTAGGATCACACTAACGCAAAAAACGTCTCAAACGACATTACCCTATTTCATTATTCACCTGTTTGATTACAATTTTCTTGCATTCTTACCAATTATTAATGGGATTCCACAAGAGTTAAACCTCTATATAAAGGCGTGGAATATACTAGAGCTTTACTGTTGCATTGTGGTTAGACTAGTAGACGACTGGTCAGACTTTCAGACCGTCAATATATTTAAAATTCATCCCCGCGAAAGGTGAACTGAAGAAATATCTGATATAGCAAGTGGCAACATACATAATCACACATACACTGTTACCTGCTAGGCTGGTCGTAAGAGATGGCTAAGAAGGGTTGGGGCAGAATTAGCTTTCTCATTCCAAAGACGGCCAAGGTGGCTTATAGGTCATAATAAAATCAGATGTGTCAGGAAGAAAGGCGCGAATATCACAGTCAAGCTGTAAACCTGGACACAACGTATTATTATTTTTATCTTAAAGATTGTATTCTGATAATCTATAGAAGAATGAATGAAGAAGAAGAAGAATACGAATGAGTGTCTAAAATAAGTTCTTAAAAATAGAACAGGAACATCGGTGCTTAAAAATGGAACAGGAACATCAATTTTTAAATATAGAACAGGAACAGAGAATACATAAAAGAATAGTATATGTATTCAAAAACTATATGTTTGGCAGTCAGCCATCACAAGATGTCTGCCTACCTGTGCGTCTGCACTTATAAATCATCGTGTGTCTGGGTTTTATCTCTTCCTGTATATCTGTCTATATCTGTCTGTTATCCGTGTATCTAATTCAAAAATATGTAAGCTATTACCAGCAACATATAATGTTTATGATCGTACTGTTAGCTTTTAAAAATATGACTACGTTTATGTGTATTGGTTGTGTAGACAAATAAACCCTCGACGTAGTCTCGTTTAGTGAAGATTATTAGTATATTACTTGTGCGTGCGTATGTTTTCAAACTCCTATTGGTTAGCAGACTGTTATCCTGAAAATGGAATTCGTTATATCATGGTTTACAATTTGACTGCGATATCGGTTGGACACATCAGATTTTATAATATATTTTGGTTTATTTTGAACTATGAGACTCATCCGAAGACAAGAAGACGGATGTGTCGGTGATTGTTGCAAATAAAATGGCGACAGACAGCATGACATTCTCAGGACATCTTACTGTACATCTAGTAGAACCATGGTCCTGCTACATAAGAAATCCAGTGGACGTTTGAGAATGATCGCTGAATAAGTAGAATAAATATTGTATGAGGAAATCAAACCAAACCCTAAACATCCTTAGTCCCCTCTTACTACATGTATATATAAATATATGGATATATATATACGATATTTCTCATCATACATGTGTCCAATGGTCTCTTGTTTACAACTTATTACAGTAAGGTCAATCCTCTAGGCTTTTTCAGCTTATTTAGTATACACACAAGGGATGCAGTCTCAATACGTTAAATTCTATTCAAAAATCAACTCTGCAGACACTATTTTCTTCATAACTACATCAACCTGCCCGTCTAGAACAACATCAACCTGCCCGTCTAGAACAACATCAACCTGCCCGTCTAGAACAACATCAACCTGCCCGTCTAGAACAACATCAACCTGCCCGTCTAGAACAACATCAACCTGTGCGTCTAGTACTACATCAACCTGTGCGTCTAGTACTACATCAACCTGCCCGTCTAGAACAACATCAACCTGCCCGTCTAGAACAACATCAACCTGCCCGTCTAGAACAACATCAACCTGCCCGTCTAGAACAACATCAACCTGTGCGTCTAGAACAACATCAACCTGTGCGTCTAGTACTACATCAACCTGCCCGTCTAGAACAACATCAACCTGTGCGTCTAGTACTACATCAACCTGCCCGTCTAGAACAACATCAACCTGCCCGTCTAGAACAACATCAACCTGTGCGTCTAGTACTACATCAACCTGCCCGTCTAGAACAACATCAACCTGCCCGTCTAGAACAACATCAACCTGCCCGTCTAGAACAACATCGCCCTGCCCGTCTAGAACAACATCAACCTGCCCGTCTAGAACAACATCAACCTGTGTGTCTAGTACTACATCAACCTGTGCGTCTAGTACTACATCAACCTGCCCGTCTAGAACAACATCAACCTGCCCGTCTAGAACAACATCAACCTGCCCGTCTAGAACAACATCAACCTGCCCGTCTAGAACAATATCAACCTGTGCGTCTAGTACTACATCAACCTGCCCGTCTAGAACAACATCAACCTGCCCGTCTAGAACAACATCAACCTGCCCGTCTAGAACAACATCAACCTGCCCGTCTAGAACAACATCAACCTGCCCGTCTAGTACAACATCAACCTGTGCGTCTAGAACAACATCAACCTGTGCGTCTAGACACCTTCTTATGTCAATTATAACACACAAACAATATGTTTCTATGCCGTTATATTACTTCATGTAGAAAACAGTGTTGAGTATTGTCCAGTTTATAACGTAATTCGTGGCTTTCAAGATGTGACAACACTGCAGTTGTTGCACAATCACTGGCTCCATCTTGGATAGCATAGGTAAACATTCCTTATGCAACTTACTATTGCAACAGTGGAATCTTTCATATATGGTCGTATCAGAGTTGCCATATTGGACTTTTAAAATCCATATTTCATAAATTTAGCATATTATTATTTATTTTTTTCATGTGTGTCACGTTCCCTAGAATTATTTGGTCTGTTTGCCAATTTCGTTAATTTTAAATTTTAGTGACATTAAAGTAACGATTTGTTATTTAAACTTGTTCAATACTATTTATACTATTTAAATAAGGACCAATACGGATCCCAGTTCAATTTGAGCTTTCTTTTTATTTACATTACATACATAGAAATAAATTTGTTCGATATTATATAACACCCTAGAACTTCAATCATTCGTAAACCTTTGACGGTGTTCCATTGCACTATTATAACTAGCTAGTATAACATTTAACATGGAAAATCCAAGAAAAGAACACAATTAAAATTTGTCCAAATTCTCATTGAAATTAAATATGGTAGTGTGTCATGTACATAATATTTGTCAAGTAAAATTAGTAAAGAAGGAAAATTGATGTTAACTTGTCATTCGAGTAAGAAAAATGATGTAAAATTTTGTTCTTCTCTTTCGTGGTTCTTTTGTAATAGTTTGGCCTTTTATGAGAATTTAAGTCTGGCAACACGATCAGGCTAGCATACGAGTAGTTCAAGGTTTTCCATATCTAGAGACGTGCTACAAAAACTGTATTATAAACTCATATTTGGTTAATAATTTCGTAGCAATAAATGTGGTTTAACTGGAAGAATATATAGCAGAAGAATAAATAAGGGGATGTGAAAAAAATGTATACATTTAATTTATAAAGCCGTTTCATACCATTTTGTGTTAGTTCCGTCAAAAATATTTCATACAATAAGTGCCGGCTCGCAAAACTACTATACATTGGCAACAGCTACCATCTACCTGCTTGAAGTCGCTACCACAGACTAGCAACAGCTACCAACCACATGCTAGAAGTAGTTACTACAGACTAGCAACAGCTACCAACCACATGCTAGAAGTAGTTACTACAGACTAGCAACAGCTACCAACCACTTACTGGAAGTAGCTACCACAGAATTGTAAAACATAACATTGACTGGAACAAGTCAATCTACCATCGACTTGCAATATCTACCACCGGATCACAAAAAGTACGACAAATTGGCAACAACTACCTACTGTCAGTAGCTAGTACATACCGACTATATCTATCTAAAATTAAACTTTCAGTAGTTGCCACCGACTGACAACAGCTACCTATCATCAACTTTCAACAAATATCACAAACTAGTAACAGTTATATAGCACAACTGACAAAAACTACCACAAACTAGTAGCAGTTATATAACACAACTCACAAAAACTACCACAAACTAGTAGCAGTTATATAACACAACTCACAAAAACTACCACAAACTAGTAGCAGTTATATAACACAACTCACAAAAACTACCACAAACTAGCAGCAGATATTTACCACACATTCCAATTGGGAGCTGTATTTAAATATTTCCTCCATACCCATGAGTGCATGTTCAAGTTAGCGTATCAAATACTTAAGTCATGACTCCTACTTTGAATGGGCCCAACGCACTAGCGCCATCAATTTTCAGGGCTGGTTGATTCGGCTCTGGAGTCGTTATACACTCCTTAGCAGTTTCCGACTTCCATGGCCTACCAAGACCATTCCTTGATGTTAGTAATCCATGATTTTCTCTGGCACACCATTCGCCTTCCAGCCTCGACTGTTCCTTGCAAAATAATTTTAGAAAGTGTCTCGTTACATATCCGAAATAAACACGTTTTACGCCTTTTCATCACTGCCAAAAGTGATTCTTGATAGCCGACAAGTTTGTTTATTTGTTGCTGGACAAATATAGTTATATTCTTAACAAACATATGTTCCACTTGTTATCAAAAGTCTGAAGCTTTTTTTCTGTGTCTGCTTTGAGTGCCCAACTTTCACATGCATATAAAAGTATAATTAGCGCCTCCGTTCTGAATATATTGATCTTTACTGTAATATTGATCTTTACTGTAATATTGATCTTTACTGTAATATTGATCATTACTGTAATATTGATCTTTACTGTAATATTGATCTTTACTGTAATATTGATCTTTACTGTAATATTGATCTTTACTGTAATATTGATCTTTACTGTAATATTGATCTTTACTGTAATATTGATCTTTACTGTAATATTGACCATTACTGTAATATTAATCTTTACTGTAATATTTATCATTACTGTAATATTGATCTTTACTGTAATATTGATCTTTACTGTAATATTGATCTTTACTGTAATATTGATCTTTACTGTAATATTGATCTTTACTGTAATATTGATCTGTTCTGTAATATTGATATTTACTGTAATATTGATCTTTACTGTAATATTGATCTTTACTGTAATATTGATATTTACTGTAATATTGATCTTTACTGTAATATTGATCTTTCCTGTAATATTGATCTTTACTGTAATATTGATATTTACTGTAATATTGATATTTACTGTAATATTGATCTTTACTGTAATATTGATTTTTACTGTAATATTGATATTTACTGTAATATTGATCTTTACTGTAATACTGATCTTTACTGTAATATTGATCTTTACTGTAATATTGATCATTACTGTAATATTGATCTTTACTGTAATATTGATCTTTACTGTAATATTGATCATTACTGTAATATTGATCGTTACGGTAATATTGATCGTTACTGTAATATTGATCTTTACTGTAATATTGATCTTTACTGTAATATTGATCTTTACTGTAATATTGATCTTTACTGTAATATTGATCTTTACTGTAATATTGATCTTTACTGTAATATTGATCTTTACTGTAATATTGATCTTTACTGTAATATTGATCGTTACTGTAATATTGATCTTTACTGTAATATTGATAATTCCTGTAATATTGATCTGTACTGTAGTATTGATATTTACTGTAATATTGATCTTTACTGTAATATTGATCTTTACTGTAATATTGATATTTACTGTAATATTGATCTTTACTGTAATATTGATCTTTCCTGTAATATTGATCTTTACTGTAATATTGATATTTACTGTAATATTGATATTTACTGTAATATTGATCTTTACTGTAATATTGATCTTTACTGTAATATTGATATTTACTGTAATATTGATCTTTACTGTAATATTGATCTTTACTGTAATATTGATCTTTACTGTAATATTGATCTTTACTGTAATATTGATATTTACTGTAATATTGATCTTTACTGTAATATTGATATTTACTGTAATATTGATATTTACTGTAATATTGATCTTTACTGTAATATTGATATTTACTCTAATATTGATCTTTACTGTAATATTGATCTTTACTGTAATATTGATCTTTACTGTAATATTGATCTTTACTGTAATATTGATATTTACTGTAATATTGATCTTACGTTTACAAATCATATTTAACCTTGTCATGGCAGTCATCGACATCCCGAATTTTAACATAATCATTTTTTTTAGATTTGCCATATCACAAATTTGGGATCCGATATACTTGAAGGTGGTAACCAGGTCGCTTGGCCATTTCTTGATATGGGACCTGCGCAAACAATGAAATAGACATGAACAAAACGATGTAGAAAATAATTCAGTTTCAAAAACCAGAAGGACAGAGAATACAATTATTAAGTACAAATAAAAAATGTAATAAAATCACCATCAATGAACTTAAAACATATAACAAATCATTTCTCCATGGGAACTATGTACTCCTAACATAGACATGCAGAACAAGCAATTAGTACAAAACTACTATGAGTATTCACTCATTTTATATATATATATATATATATATATATATATATATATATATATATATATATATATATATATATATATATATATATATATATATATATATATATATATATACTCTAGCAGCAATACCCGGCGTCGCGCGGGTGAAAATTAGAAAAATAGTACTATAATAGACATGTTACCAAAATTCAGCAGGCTTTATAATTAATATGACCAACAAAACACAAAACTCCATTCCTGCAGAACTTCAATATATTACATTTGTAGAATTTAATATGCTAATAATTCGGTATTCAGAAGTGGCATATGTATAACTAAAACAAATATGTACACAGTACACAGTACAATATACACACAGTACAATATATGTACATATACTTTCATTTGTAGGCCTACGTGATTTGGTGGATACGTTTATTAAAAAAAAAAAAAAAAAAAACCGACGCGACTATTTAATGTAGCGACGACTGTAATTTAAAAAAAATAGATTTTGGTTTTTTAAAGACATGTATATGTCGTTAAAAAAAACCCACTGTTTCTGGGATCGAACACCAAACATAATATATCTGAGTGCGTAAAATAGTTTTTATAATAAATTCTTGTAATTTAGCAAGGAATGTCAAGGTCAGCGAAGCAGTAACGTATGTAGGGCAAATTCAAGAGTGTATGCTGTCACTGGGAGATTACTGCATCAATACTTGATCGATATGAATTTTGGACAGTAATTATCTACGTTTGAGTTTACCATACTGGCAACGAACACGGCTATGACCCAGTGAGTCAATGTGCCAAACTTCATCGGAATCTGTGAAGCCGTTCATATGCATATACCGCTCGAAACAAACATAGAGTTACGGATCGGATCTAGCCATATATATATATATATAAAGCTGCACATTAAATAATCTGCAGATATTTACAGATGGCTCACGAGAAGATATTGAAGAAACTGGAGCAGGTGTATACATAACCTACTAAACTATCTAAGCAAAAATGAACATACATAGCTACATCAATATTTGCAGCTGAGCTGGTGGCCATAAGTAAAGTAATGGAAATAATTCTGAATACCCTCCCATGATCTGGACTATAATAACATATCCTCTATCTTTTCTACAGACCATATCAAATCTGAAAACATCCCACAGACCAGATCTATGTGAAGACATTCTCCATCACGTTTCCATTTTACAATAGTATGTGATTGATATTAGTTGTATGTGGGTTCCTTCCAACATAGTGAGTGTAGTAAATGAGGTTGCAGACAAGCTAGCAAAACAAGTCAGGAAATCATGAATGACAGTACATACAAAATTTATCTATAATTGATTTAAGTATTGTTAAAAATAATATATATATATATATATATATATATATATAATGAATGGATAAAATATGTGTAAATAGCCAAAAAGGCAGATATTTTTCAACCTATTGCCATATCCTTCCAGAAAATAACAAAAACAGATAGACAACGAAGCACCCAAAATCAATCAATCAAGTGTCATGCCGAATGGGGTAGGCGATCATGTTTCTCCACGTGTCTCTGTCTCTTGTGTTATCACTAAGCTCGGTTGATGAGCTTCTACCATGCCACAATTCTACTCCATCTAGTAACTTCTCTTTGTCGTCCCCAGTCTCTTCTCCCCTTGATCTTTCCAGTGGTTATTAAGTGTTCAAGTTGTTTTCCTCTCAGCACATGTCCTAGAAACCTTGACTGTCTGCCCCTAATGTTTGATATAATTGATCTTTTTACGCCAGCATCAATGAGAACATCTGCATTAGTTTTCTTGGCTGTCCATGGTATTTTCATCATTCCTCTCAGAAACCATCAAATAACAAAACAAAATTACAGATTCGATCTTGGATCTAGAATTTTCAGATGGAAGGAACCTGTATGTATGTGCAACATGTAACCAGGATAACAAACACCAATAAACATTTAGACACACCAATGAACATTTTGTTTAATGCAATGTAAACAACTTTCTACAGTAAGATCTGAGATAATAAATGATTGCAAAACAATCCACAAACCTAACATAATCCTACCTAAACTAAACAAAGTTGTAGCAAGAAATATTTGTAATGTATGTTTGTTTTGCGTTTGCTCCATAATAATCAGCACATATATTCGCGGGATTTCCGCCAGAAGCGTAGTTACGTTATGCCACCTTTATGCGCACTGTAGGCCCAGCACATCCAATTTCGGCATGCGTAATGCATATGCAAGAATAGTTTTAAATTTCCTAATGACATTAAAAAACAACCCCTGTAAATTTGCCATGTCCCCGGACGTGCTGATACATTCAAGGAGATTATATAATCTAGGGTTGAACGAGCAAGCAGTTCATTTAAAATACTTTAATCCATAACTCAAAGAGCACACATCAATTGATGACGTGTGTAATGTTTGATGACGTGTGTACTTTTTGTTGACGTGTGTACTGTTTAATGCACATGACACTGTTCTTAATTGGATTTAGCATGAAACGTCGCACGATAAAATGTTGGCATTTACAGAGTGTGGACATCATTTAGTCAGTGTCACTGGAATGATCAGCAGTATACAATTCGATATCTACTGACATATACTGATAACTTTTTGGTTATTTAGGCTTTATGCAAAGTGGATTATTAAAAAAGTAGATTATTAACAAAGTGAATTATTAAAAAAGTAGATTATTAACAAAGTGGAGTATTAAATAAAGTGGATTATTAAAAAAGTAGATTATTAACAAAATTGATTATTAACAAAGTGGATTATTAACAAAGTGGATTATTAACAAAGTGGATTATTAACAAAGTGGATTATTAACAAAGTGGATTATTAACAAAGTATGAGTTGCTGTGTATGAGCTGCTGTCTGAATTTATGTGTATGAGCTGCTGTCTGAGTTGCTGTTTCCAAGCAGTTGCGCAGGTGCATCAATACAATATGACGGTCTCGGACTAGTGGTGTTACACAAGGTTCACTAGATCTGGCGGGGTCATCTGTGTTACCTGTCACCAGGAATCGTTAGCGCAGCCTTACTATAGTGGACTGTTCACAACTGAAATGTGTCGATTTCACAGGTGACTTTAGGCAGCTCAGACATATGTGGTTAAAATAAGCATTGTAGCACCGACTCGTCTGCTAGTTCTTCTTGTCAAATGACATTTCTGTTACGTCACAAAAGATGCGCAAATTATACCACGAATTTACATGACTGCGCATAACATGACATTAGTTGGACTCTTATGAGTTGATTTAGTCATATCTGTCGGCGGAGGGGGGGGGGGGAGTCATGTACCACGATTATTAAACACAAAAATCCACTATTTAAAAGATAAGATTATTATAAATAGTAAGATTATTATAAATAGTAAGATTATTAATAAAAAAAGTAGTACTACTAACAAAAAAAGCATTACTATTGATAGAAAGGAAATATTATGAACAAATAGACAACAACTACACGCTATAGTAAAATTCGCAAATATTGATCCTGATAACGGACTTAAACGAGTTGATTGTGAGGTTTTCATCCTACGGAATATCGACCCCCTAAACTATTGTGTACCTATGTGTCTAGTCAGGGCCGGTCTTAGGCCATTGCAACCTATGCGGCCACAGTGGGCCCCGCACTTCATAGGCCCATAAATTCATATTATAATTTATTTTATTATCCTCTTCCCTACCCAGACTGGGCCCCGAGCAATCCGTTTCGCATTGGCCCCTCAATTGTTAGGGCCGGCCCTGTGTCTAGTAAACTAGTCCTCCAAGTTACATTTGGATAATGATTGCTTCCCTAATTCATTACCAACTCAAATTATTGTCAAATTAACAACTGAAATTTGAGTTTTACTCTTGCTAAAAGATTTGACTTCGAGGTTAAAGAGTTCCATCTGCGCCATGTTTCAGGTTGGATTATTCACTCTCCAAGAATCATTGCCAAATAGGTTTTATTTAGGGATAGAATTGATCAGGAAACTACAGAATACATTATTCAAGGTTTTTCGATTTAGAGGACATCACATGAAATGTGTTTATTATCAAAGAGCGGATACAGAAGAAGAAGAATAAGAAGAAGAAGAAGAAGAGAGAGATAGATAGAGAGAGAGAAATATGGCTTACTGATAGAGAGGATCTTAGTTCGAAACCTAAATTCCGTATATGGATGTCACGAATAAAGCCCACAAATTTTCGCATTTATTACTGATGTGCAGTGGCGAAGTATGGAACGACCGTACTAGTTACAAACACCAAAAACAACAGAACAGAGGGATGATTAGCACAGAAAAGAGAGTGGATTAGCAAATAGAACAGAGAGAAGATTAGTGAAAATGGACGGGCCACTTTCTTCATCAAACCTGCCTGGACAAGCAATCATGTGTGAAATATGGGGGCAGTTCATCTAAGGATTTCATAGTTCATTTGATGATTTCATAGTTCACTTGAGGATCTCATAATTCATTTGAGGAGCTCATAAATAATTTGATGATCTCATAGTTCATTTGAAGATATCATATTTCATCTCAGGATCTCATAGTTCATCTCAGGATCTCATAGCTCATTTGAAGATACCATATTTCCTCTCAGGATCTCATAGCTCATTTGAAGATATCATATTTCATCTTATGATCTCATAGTTCATCTCAGGATCTCATAGCTCATTTGAAGATATCATATTTCATCTTATGATCTCATAGTTCATCTCAGGATCTCATAGTTCATCTCAGGATCTCATAGTTCATCTCAGGATCTCATAGTTCATCTCAGATCTCATAGTTCATTTGAAATTATACACTGGCGTGCTTCAGACTGCATAACAATATTCGAAAGCCATTAACAGTGAGAGGAAACCACATTATTAATGATTTAACGGATTCACTGATGACCCTGAACTACGACACTAGTATGCCACGTGACAAAAGCGTTTATCGTCATAGTAACGGTCAATAACACCTTTCACTACTACTTTCAGTTATCTCTATAATCTGACCATGTTTTACATTATCGTCCCCTGTGTCAAGGTAGATAATCGGCTATCTTTAGTTTTGATTTATAGAGTCTCTTGAAATGTTTTTATGTAGTTACATCCCTTCAGTGTATGATTCCATTGTTCTAAATTCTTCAAAGATAAAAAATCAGATAAATATGTTAACATTAAATGGAAATCCCCCCCCCCCCCGAAGACGGATGTTTCGGGCCATTGGCGCAAATAAAACGGCGACACAACACATTTCCATTCTCTGGACTACATCCTTCTGGAAATCTAATAGGACCATAGTCCTGCTACAAGAGATATCCAGTGGGAGTTTGAGAATGGACGCTGAAGAACAAGAAGAAATGGAAATTTCACATTAATTTTTCGAGAATATTCACATCGCCCGTGACACAACCGTGTCCTGGACTTCTAGTTCAGTGTGTAATGACTAGGGCTACTGACTTCTTTCCAGGTATGTAGTATTGACAATGTCTCATTTACAAACCTGACTGGGCACGCGGTCATGTGTGAAATATGGGGAATGTGAGTCTTCACAGTTCATTTGAAGACCTCATAGTTTATTTGAGAACTTTAAAGTTCATGTGGGGGCCTCATAGTTTGAGAACCGTATAATTCATTTAAGGATCTCATTCTTCATTTGAGGATCTCATAGCTCATTTCAGGATCTCATCACTATATTGCATGAATTATGGGTATTTAATGGCTACAGTAACATAATTATACTACTACTACTACTACTACTACTACTACTACTACTACTACTACTACTACTACTACTACTAATACCTATAATCCGCCACGTTCTTATACTGCGATATTGGAAATACCAATATAAAAAGTACTCCATTACAACCATTTATGGATAGCTAATAAAAGTTAAGTCTGCAGTTAACAGCAATGTACCGTCCAGCTATACACTAGATAATGACAATACACAACTTTCAATGACGTCATATTAAACACATACTTTATTTCAAAGTCAGTGCACACTTAGTGGGCGTATGTAATTATGTCAATAGTGACGCCAGACAGCGGTAAAAGAGTATGCATATATGACCTTGGTTAACTTTGAACTTTGTTACCAGTGTGTGAGCACGAGAAGGCTGGTTCTCTCGTAAGGCTGTCCTACTATACTAGCGATATGGTTACCCACGTCCACAGTTAAGAGGAAACAGTAAAAATACTGAACGTATTAGGTATCAGCTCCGAAGTCGGATATGTCGAGGCATTGCCGCAAATAAAACTTCGATATCTCATTTATGTTATGTGGGTTACACCCTGCTGGATATAGTCATCCTGTTATATGAGAAGAAAGATTTGACGGGAGTTTGAGAACAAACCACAAAAGACTACGTTCCTGGTTAGTTTTTCCAGCTATCGATGGGCTTGTTATAATTCTTCTGAATAAGCACGTCTCAGTCCTCCAGTTTACCACCTGTTTGTTTATTCATTGTCCATTATTCGTTTACATATAACAGGATTGTCTTTTCCATCACTGCTCTTACAATAACCTCAATATTTCACGCCTATTCTTTTCTTGTTTAGTACTTCCATCTCTGTTCATACAGAACCCTATATACATTATGTGCAAATTGACCAATAGCCACTTGATCAGTCAAAATGACTCATGATCTAATATCCTAGAGAATAACTCGACAGAGGCGTTACCCGCGTCAGACAGCTGACTGACACAGACAATGCATTACATCAGTATACCACGACCGAGAAACATAATTACCTGGGTAAAGATAAAATAACTGAAGTGACCTCCGTTGTGATAACACCCCTGGCGTTCTCATCCTAGACCTGGATGGATGGGTTTAAAATAGAATTTTTTTCTAGTCCTCCTTTCGTGGTAAGATCTAGTCCTCTTTACAAGTTAAAAATGAGAATTATAAAATGCTACATCTATTCCATATTAATGTATGGCTCAGAAACATGGACACTAAATAAACAATTAGAAGACAAAATTGATGCCTTTGAGATGTGGGTATATAGAAGAATAGGGAGAACATCATGGAAAGAGAAGAAAACAAATAAAGAGGTGCTAAAAACACTTAATATGAAGAAAGAACTACTAAGAGAAATAAAGATCAGGCAAATAAAATACTTTGGACACATTAAAAGACATGACACCCTATTGAAGACCTTACTTGAGGGTAAAGTCAAGGGGAAGCGAGCAAGAGGTAGGCAGAGATACAAGTGGGAGAGTAACATTACACGATGGACAGGTTACAGTCTAGCAGAGTGCACCACCAAGACAAGAGACAGGAGATGTTGGAGATACGTTGCAGCCAACCTTCGTTGCGGAGACAGCACTTGATGATGATGATGACGTGTCAAAACTCAGGTCCGTATCAGAAAGACAGTCTACATTTTTTGGACACATCTTGAGTAGAGCAAAAATGGTGCAGTAGTCTTTGGAGAAAAATACTACACTGCTTGTGATTGACTGATCCCCTCTGATAATCTACGTTAAGCGGGTGTTGAGGTAAATGAACGATCGGATACACTTGCGAGGTTGGATACAAAATTAATAGGTACATTAATATATTGATCTGACAGAGTTTACGCGTTAAGGAAGGTCGCAAATTTATATTTTCTAAACTGTTAACCATGGTCGTTCTCAAGACTGTGAACCGTGGTCGTTCTCAAGACTGTGTGAATCATGGTCGTTCTCAAGACTGTGTGAACCATAGTCGTTCTCAAGACTGTGTGAACCATGGTCGTTCTCAAGACTATGTGAACCATGGTCGTTCTCAAGACTGTGTGAACCATGGTCGTTCTCAAGACTGTGTGAACCATGGTCATTCTCAAGACTGTGTGAAAGTGTGAATCATGGTCGTTCTCAATACTGTGTGAAAGTGTGAACCATGGTCGTTCTTCTCAAGACTGTGTGGGATTAGTGTAAAGACCGGAACAGCAATAATGAAAAACAGAATAAATATATGAAAAAATTGATAAGTCTACATCCAACTGGAACCGACAGCTGCTACACTCTAATAGACGGAGATCGGAGCCCCCTTATGCTTATGTTCTGATAGATTTACTGAGACGGAGATCAGGGCCCCCTATTGTTATGTCCGTTGTACCGATACCGTCGGCCATAGAAGACATCTGCACACAATTAATTAGGATTGCATTTGTTACGTTTTAAATATTTTCTTGATTTTCGTTGATCACTATCTATATACTCGGAATCGCATGCCAAAAATAGACTAGTCCACTCCGAGTATATAAATTGTGACTAACGAAATTCGCGACAATAATAAAAATCGTTACGAATCAAGTCCTAATAAATCTGTACAGAGGTCTTATAGTAAAGTCAAAGTTCACGGTTCTGTGGCGCTGATGAACAGTCATAACTCATATTTTACTTCATTGAAATGTGTCAACACAAAGAAATGCTGCGAAATGAAAGCAGAATTTTCAATATCCGATCCAGGAAATGTACCATCCCATTCTCCACAGGGAACCCTGAACATATAAACACAAATATAACAGGAAGAAAATATATTATCTTATTCCCTGGAATTCCAATTTCCAACACGATGTAAACTGGAAGATAGAGAAATCATTGATGAGCTGTGTTAAGCTGGTCGCTGTTAAAATATTTCATTAGGAAGTTGAGAAGAATATTAGCAAACCGGATAACTGAAAAATATACAGCGAGGGTGAGTACATATTCAGTTGGTAGTGTTAAGTAGCAGTGAGTACATTAAGCAATGTGGGTATCACTACATATAAGCAATGTGGGTATCACTACATATAAGCAATGTGGGTATCACTACATATAAGCAATGTGGGTATCACTACATATAAGCAATGTGGGTATCACTACATATAAGCAATGTGGGTATCGCTACATATAAGCAATGTGGGTATCGCTACATATAAGCAATGTGGGTATCACTACATATAAGCAATGTGGGTATCACTACATATAAGCAATGTGGGTATCGCTAGAAATTTATATTTGATTATATTTATTAAAAAAGTGTGAAACAAGTTTTTGTCTTGTGCTGTCGATGACCATGTTTGGCATTGGTAACACAACGTTGGATTAATAACCGTTTTGAATAGTGTTATTTTGGTGTTTAACACACTTTGATTGTGAAAGAATTTCATTGTTTTAACTTGCCAGTAGTTACACAATCAAATGCTTTCACAAGCAAATTGACACACTGAATTACAGAATTTGTAAAAATCACGGGGGATGTCAAATAGTGTTGTTTGAAGGATGATTACCAAAGAGTATCATAATCCCAAGGACTGTGTAGTTGGTGGCACTAGGTTTTGATTGTGGTACATATTTTTTGCTGTGTGTTTCCCTTTAAGTCCCTCTTCGGGACAGTCCTACTCGGTGATCTCGGATCAGATTTGATTAGCGATATATGCAACGTTGTTCGTTCATTTCATTGGTTGCCGTCACAAAGTAACCAATCACAGTCCGGTCAGTTCAGATGGATGTCTGAGCGCATAGTATATCGCATCATGACCGTCTAAAACCGATTAAATGGAAATCTAGCCTTCGTAATGTCTCATTTGACTATTACCGTGATTTCCATTGGTTACTCTGATTATACTGTGTGATACTGCCAATGAAAACTATACTTTGGGATGACCAGTGGTAAGTGGAGAACCTGTGTCCTTTAAAATGTTACGGAGATCGGATAATCAGGATTTGACTGTTGCTTAGCATACTCTAGGGTGGGTGCTGAAACCGAGCACGTATGGGAATGCCGAATGTTGCATTACGCTAGTTTCCAATCAAGATTCAATGAAAATCAAATAAGTTGACACATAATCAATTTAGAAGGTTTAATTTCCTCTCAGCAAGTTGGTTTTATGTTGTACAAGTAAATTTAAGTAAGAAGCACGATGATAAATGAAAATAATTCTTACAGATGACGGGAATTGAACCATGTCGTTTCTAGCAGCACCGAATCTCTTCGCAACACAAGTAAGCAGGTTTTCCGTACTTAACCAACCACATTCCCAAATAAAATGTGATCTTGTCAAGACATTCAACCTGTGTACTTAAGTCACTGAGAACGGACCAATCTAGATAGGGACTATTACAGCAACTAAATCCCGTACAAGTATTGATGTACCCTCAGAAACACAAACACAGAACATCTATATACAAGGGCAATATGTTTCTTGTAAACATAAATACCATAAATAACATAGAGACAGAACAATGTTGCTTCAAATAATATCCTATACAAGTAAATTCAAGTAGGAAGCATGAGGATAAATGAAAACAATTCTTACAGCGGACGGGAATTGAACCAGGTCCGTTCAAGCAGCACCGAACCGCTTTGCAACACACGTAAACAGATTTTCTTATTTCTACTTATGTTTTGGACGGCCGAGGTAGTAGTTATGGGAGGACTTGTCTTAGCAACGCCCCCCCCCCCCACCGATTTGTAAGTTCTACTAGTGTTGTGGTATTTGAACTTTGTGATGATTCCAAGATTCTTCTGCTGAATAGAAAAGTACCAGTACTTATTTGTTAAGCTTATGGAAGACGCAGTAGATGCTTGTAAACTTTGCGCAGTTTGTATTACCCAGTAACTAATACTTCAGATAACATCGCAGGTAAGAACATTTACGCAGGTGAGGTAGGAGAGGGTTAACTCGGAAAGAGAGTACTTGATGTGTTTGTAGTTTTAAGGTTATATATATGCAAATGAGGACGTTATGAGTTAGTGAGTTCAGAGGCAGGGGTTTAATAAAGTGGAATAGGTAGGGTAGCGTGGAGAGTAAAGTGTGAGTTTCAGAACAGGAAGGTACGGCTATGAGTTTTAATGTACTTTTCATGATATGCGGAGTTTAAAATATGAATAGTAATGTACTTTTCATGATATGCGGAGTTTAAAATATTGTCAGGAGTGGGTGAGGGAGGTCCATACATGATTGTACTCAGGATTCCCCATGTGTCCTCGCTCCGGAAGTAGGAAGTAACACATGAACGCAAATACGGCAACTCGTGACACGTGACATCCGGTTAGGATCTGTAGTTCTAAATACAAGAAGACTTGTACTCAACAACCGAAAAAATGAGAAAAGAGTACAGAGAGAGAGAGAGAGAGAGAGAGAGAGCGAGAGAGGGAGAGAGTATGAGAGAGAGAAAGGGGGGGCAGAGAAAGAGGTATACAAGAATGTTTTTCGTCCATAACAGGTGATGATGACCATATGTTACATCCACTTTTGTGCATTCTTTAAGAGTTATGTCCGTGATTATGAGTTCGTAGATGGTTAGTACACCAAATTTTGACCACAAATGTCCTTGGACAGTTCTGGCATGGGATGGGCACTACATACAGTTTTTTTCGTCTATCGGTGGCCTAACTCTCCGCTGTTGAGCTGCTGCACTTTTCCTCTTTTCACAGGGTGCTTTTCCTTTATTGACTGTACATCTCTATGTAGCTCTATTTTGTACAATTATTTTCAATGTATCTTGGTCTATTTCAAAGGCTTTCATTGAGTTCTTTAATGCGTCCCTGTAGCGCCTCTCTTGTCCACCGTAGATAGTATGCACTTCTGCAACTCACGATAGAGAAGTACCTTTTGCAGGCGATGATCTGGTATACGTACCAAATGACCTGCCCAACGAATATGTGTGCATAACAATAGTGTCAATGCTAGGGATACCAGATCTGTCAAGGACTGTGCTAACCGGAATTTTGTTTTGCCATCTGATGTTCATAACTTTTCTGAGACAGGTGTGTAAAAGTGATTTCTCAAGTTTTCTCAAATGTCTACAAGCAGTGCATGTTTCACTAGTGTATAATAGTACTGAAGGTATCACTGCTCTGTAAACTTTCAGCGTAATCTGTAGGTTAATGCCATTTCTATGCCACACATTTACGTAGAATCTGCCGAAGGTGTTGATTGCAATGGCGATCCTTGCAGTGACTGAGATGTCAGTAGCGCCACTGGGAATATGGTTAATGAAGTAGGCCACTACCGGTGTCATGCCATCACGACAAATGTCATATAGATGGTGGCAAAAGCGATCTCCAAGTCGAAGACCAGTTTCTTCTTTGCGCTGGGGGTGACAACGGCTATGGATGATCGCACAAATGACGTTTTTGGACATGTAGGTGAAGTTCTGGAGGATAGTAATGGTAGTCTTGGGAAACTGAACAGTATTAATATGGACCGTGAACTAACAGGGGTAGCAATACTCGCCGCATGGTGATGTGCCACTAGGGTTTACAGCGTCCACCTTGAGTCTACTGTGAACCAAAAGATCCTGAAGGTTGCGGTCACGTCTGAAAGCCTGTCTGCATTAAATGTACAACTGTCACATCCGTATAAAAGTATACTAAACACGAGTCATATATATATATATATATATATATATATATATATACGTTTACTGTAATACTAATTATATATAATATATATATATATATACGTTTACTGTAATACTAATATTACGTTGCAGTGGTAGCACTCACCAGCCCATCTGCCCCCCCCCCCGACTGCCTCGAAACCTGCATGTATTGTAATTAAGAACATGTCTGACATTCCGAAAAGATTATTTATTAAGAAACTACCTTTGCTTTATCTCCTCATGACCTCACCAATTCAATGTGTGCCTTCTTCCACCTGTCATAAGACGTAATTTGTGTTTACCTGCAGCAATCTCTACGATCGTTCTCTTGTTCACATGTACCCTCACAACACATTGTTACACGATTCATATTAGTTAATGAAGCTCGTCTACCTTGTGTACTGTATATCTATCCACGTATGAGACGCAAACCATTGCCCATTATCTGAAAATAAGGGTAACACCCGAGACCTTAAATCAATCAAAGGCAGCATTGTTGCAGGAAAAAAACTTTAGTGAAAACTGTATGTAAATGTTTTTCATACATGTTAAAACATAAATATTTCCTTATATTCAGAGTGTTTGTATATATATATATATATATATGCGTTAGAGAATATGTTACAGAAAGAGACTGCCCATTAGTTACGTGATCAATACGGAGATCTGAAAAGTTTGAGAGTTGTTGACAAGGTGAAGGTAAAGTCGGATATGTCGGATAATTGGTGCAAATAAAGAAGTCGAATAGCGCAGTTCCGTTCTATGACCCCTAACATGCAAGAAATATAGTAGGTACAGTATCCTGCTACACGTGATATCCGGTGGGAGTTTGAGATTCAACGCAACACAGGAGAATTCACATTGAACCCTTTTGTTTACCATCCACAAGAAGGACATCCAGTCAGCTTAATATAATGAGATTTGAAGAAGCCAGTGGTTTGTTGGTAACCGAAAGAGTAGTAAAGGGTAGCGACACTGTTACCTGCCATGCATTTCGTAAGATGCGATTAAGGAGGTTTTGGAAGTGAATTTAACTGGTCCATCTCATTGATAGTCGAAATGACCAAGAAACCACGCCGAGGTAGAATGTTTCAGACAGAAGGTGCAGATGTGGCAGATAAGATATACATCATGATATACCTCATTCCATTCTCAGGATTGCATCCTGCTAATCTGCAGGAGTTTGAGAACAAACATCAGAAGAAGACAGTTGAAGAAATTATGCAACATTTTTTACGAAATGTCGAAACCGCATTAACGGACGAAACTGAAGATATAATAATGTGCAGGGGTGGGTTGCCCAGATATGGGGATTAGAGAGAAAGATTAAATTATAGTGAAATCAGGAAGGATTAATAACATGACTAAATATTATATAATAAATAATACTAAAAACACTTAATATGAAGAAGGAACTACTAAGGGAAATAAAGATCAGGCAAATAAAATACTTTGGACACATTAAAAGACATGACACCTTATTGAAGACCTTACTTGAGGGTAAAGTCAAAGGGAGGCGAGCAAGAGGTAGGCACAGATACAAGTGGGAGAGTAACATCACACGATGGACGGGTTACAGTCTAGTAGAGTGCACCACCAAGACAAGACACAAGAGTTTCTGAGACAGCACTTAATGATGATGAACAACATGACATAATTATGTCCATAACCGGACTCTAATAATGACCGGACTCTAATAATGACTCGTGTACATTACGTAAGCATGATCGGAAAAGTTAATGTTTGATTATTTTCGTGTCTTCCGTTGCTCGACTTGTGCTTTTAAGGGGTATGGGACTCCATGTATATAAATTGTGAACAACGAAAATCACGGCAATAATAAAAAAACGTAACGAATGAAGCCCTGTTTGTTTCTGTACAGTTTTGTTTCCCGGCGAAGGTCTACGTTATGTCTGTATGCTGTCTTGCAAAACTCCCTCGTGAGTCCAATTTTATGTACTTTCTTAATGTGCCAGACATCTGGTTGTGTAAGTGCATGGTTAAACCAGTTCGGGCGTCATAGATATGCACTTTTAAGCCAGTACAAGATTATGTCTGTCTTTCTACATATAACCCATAATATATATATATATAATCATGAATCTTCAACATTAACAATCAGACCACACGACGTCTTTTTAAAGAATACGGACAACAATGGATCTCCAACACTTGCTGACGATTGTCTTGATGCTGGACTAAGATAAGATATTTTTCATAAATTACGTAAACACTTTGGTAGGGCAGGGGGTCTGATGAGGTTTGACAGTTAATAATATTTTTTCACAAAAATTGACCTCATCAGAAAAATGTTTTTTTTACACAAATTAAATTGTTTTAATATAAACGTCTAAAACATGAACATCTAATTTTTTAAAATCTTTAACGGCTTTTAAATCATTTTTAACGGGTAAGTGATACATTTTTGTTGGCATCTTTAAGCTGGGGGGGGGGGGGGGGTACTGTACCTGAATTCTTTACAGTTGTTCACGTAAAGGGGTAAAACGTTGGGGCAAAACTGCTAACATCATTTATGGTCAACCTCTAATCTGTAATGTATCCATCTCTTGATATTTCCCTCCCATTACTGTATATATCTGCTTCTTCAATATTCTCAAAGTGAATATACTAAACTGTCATGCGCTTCTGTGTGCGTTAAGTGTCCTGTGTTTATGACTAGCCAAAGCGTCATGTGGATGTGTATGTATCCAAAGTGTCTAGTGATTCTGTGCGCCAAAAGTGTAATTTGCCTATGTGTAGTCAACGTGCATTGTGTCTCTGTGCGTCCAAAGTTTCGTGGGCCTATGTGTGGCCAAAGTTTCATGTGTTTATGTGTGTCCACAGTATCATTTGCATATGTGTGGCCAAAATGTTACTTGCCTATGTGTGATCGAAGTGTCATAATTTAAGTCACGGTTAACAGATCGGTTGCGATTTCTGCACCTTGTCTACTTTACAAATCCGACACCAGCATATTTTCTGTATAACCTTGATTATCTAAGGTTGGTAGGTTGGTTGCTGATCCAGCGGTCCATGGGCTCATGCCCTTTGACCCAGACTATCTAAGAGATGGGGCAGCTATCTGGATCCCAAATACTCATTATTCCTCTACTTACGACATGCATGGTTTGTAACAGTGTTGCTATTCTTCACTTCCATTTAGGTATCCGTTAACATACACACGACATATCACATGATATTTATAATCAGTAACATTTTCTGAATGACACATCCATGCAACTTACTGCTTGGACAAACTTCTCCATGGAAATAATGAACAATCAGAACACACAATACGGTAACATAAATCCAAGAATAGTACAGTATCATTGAAATCAGCCATCTGGACTCGCTTAATGAGTCTAGTGTTCAGCATCACCTTGAACTGGTTTTCCTAAAATAGTTTGTACAACCGGCCTAATCTTCACACAATGAACTTCTAAACGGAAAGAAGAAGTTAATTGTGGGCTGATCGTACATGTGTTGATCTTGATGCAGGACGCGGTTGTCACTCGTGTTTAATGTGCCAGAAGTGTGTCTTTATATTCTAACTATGAGCACAAGACTAATGTGGCACTGACATTTTATTTATTATGTAAAGGTGGGGGGAAGAGGTTCAGGGTGGGGCAATTAGTTTGCTCTGTAAGTCACAGATGACTGTTTTGCTGAAGTTTTCTGGGATAGTTTAGATTTAATTTTGCGGTTAGGAGAATTTTACTGTATAGTGAATTTTGTGTTTGGCTGATTTTTTATTTGGCTGATTTTTGATTTGGCTGATTTTTTATTTGACTGATTTTTGATTTGGCTGATTTTTTATTTGACTGATTTTTTATTTGGCTGATTTCTGATTTGACTGATTTTTTATTTGACTGATTTTTATTTGGCTGATTTTTTATTTGGCTGAATTTTGATGTAGGATAATTGTTGGATGAATATTACTGTTGGGTGAACTTATCTATATACTTGGACAGAATGTTATTGGTTTGCGAGCACCTTGTCGTGATTTCCCTGCAATTTCAAGGCAGCGCAAACATGTAAGTGCATACACTATCGGTAAGCGGGTAGAAAAAAATGGTAATTTCTTTCTTTTCGTAGGCAGTTCTCTCTTGTTCGTAAAACCATTATGAAAAATTTAAAACGAAGGGGAGAGATGTATTTAAAACGATATTTTGGTTTGTTCTGTAGAACTAAATGTCCTTATATTATAATTAAATAATATATTATATTATGTATTGCTTCCTACTTGAATTTACTTGTATAAACAATTATTTGAAGCACAATTGCACTGTCTCTAGACTTGTTTTTGTTGTGAGCTCATTACCTCTTCATTATCCTGTTCCTATCCTGTATAATCTATTCTCTGATTGTGTGCATTTCTATCATGATCAAAATTCTGATTCGAAACGTCAATTTTTTGTGATTTAGTGATTTAAAAAAATATTACTTAGGTATCCGCCTCAAGCAATTGTGGATCCGGATCGTTTAAAAAAAAAGGTAGCATAATCTATTGAGGAAGTAACCATCAACCCAGACACTCAACATGTGTTGGCTGTAGTGATTTTCAATGCACCATAAAATGCCTGTGCACAGTACTGTGCCGTTGCTTTGTGAACGGTTCGGATACACAATAGACTGTGCCTAGAGTAAGAGTAATCTACTAAACGTAAATATTGTCTAGACGATGACTTATTTAAAAATCGGTTTAGTGCTTTACTACGAATGGCATATACTACTGTTTCCTCGTATTAGTGTTTTTCACTTCACACCTCAAGTCTGTCTTCCATCTACTTATTCCATTCCTGTCTTGAACTGATTCTGTAGCAAACATTATCTTGGACAATTTCCTGATTAGATCCTCCTAGCCGAAAGATTTTCTACCCACTTTCGTGGACTTAATTACAACTTTGGACAACCCCAGGTATGTCGTTTTTTTATCCGGAGTCGGCACGTGCATTCCACCTGTCACTTGTAATCAGATATTTCGATCTTGGAGTGCTCGCATTCCCCATACATACTTCCGTGCTTTCGGATTCACGCTTGTACTAGAACTACATTTTAGCGGTATTATTAAAGGACGCATATGTGTGTATGTGTGAATGTATGCGTTAGTTTTTATGTGAGTGTGTGTGTGAGTTTGATTTATGCATGTGTTGATGTTTCGTATGTCCGCAGGTATATTTTATATGCTGGATGTATGCCCATTTAGGTTAGGCGGTTTGAACCTAGTGAACCATGAGTAATTTAGCAATCTCGCAAGGTTCTGTGTTCTCGCAATGAAAGTTAAAAACTGCGTGCACGCTACAATGATTACAGGGGGTGGTGCTCGCCATTTGTAAACCGCTGGTTTAAGACATCGCAACCAATTCCTGCAACTTAGATTGCGGTGATTTTCTAGGTCATATTTACTTTTAACAGTATACCATTACTGTATGAACGATCTAACTGCGTAACTGTTAAATTCGAACCTGTTGTACTAGAATTATGATAACTACCTTCATACCTTCACGTCACATAGCCATAGATATTGGATATGCTAGCACTTCTGTATGTGAGCACGTGAGTAAGTGCATCCTTATCACGTGAACCTATTTGTGTATTATCACGTGAGTCTGTGTATGTATTTGTAGTCTTGTGTATGTGGTAGTGCCTCAATATATATATATATGTTAGTATGTGACTTTGTGCGAATTATGTGTATGTTTTTTTACTGAATCTGTACATGTGTTGAGACATAGACATGCGTATTTCTTTACACGTGAATATGTTTATGTGTGAGCACTGTGAGCACGTGAATCTGTTATTTTTCTTAGCACGTGAACCGAACCAGTACATGTCGCCCCTCGTGAATCTGTGTATATGTTATGTTATGTTCCTCCAGGGCAATAGGTGGCGCATAGGGCAGAAACCATAGCTTTCCATTTCTGTCTTTGTGTTGCCAGGTCTTTCAATATTGGCGTGTTCTTTAGGTTCATTGACATGCCCTCTCTATTAATGGTTCTTCGTAGATTTTCTCTAGGTCTTCCTCTTCTTCTTACGCCGGGTGGCACCCAATATAGTGACTGTTGGGGAATTTTTAGGCTGTTCATAAGACTGTATATACTGACGTGCTAATATATATATATATATATATATATATATATATATATATATATATATATATATATATATATATATATATATATATATATATATATATATATTTATAATGTGAGTGCTTTAGCTACCGTTTCATACAGTGAGCGGTATAGGCATATTGCTTAGCGCACTCCCTATCTAGCCCGATGGTTATGGTTCTATTTATTGTTTAGAGTTTAGACCACAAATATTTCCCAGGTCAAACCAGCATTAAGAAATGGGTACCAGACCAAATTTAGGAACATAGACTGTGTGGAATCTACACGACTTCCTGGTAATTTCATATCGCCTTTAAAAAAAACTTTATCATCATCATCATCATCATCATATCATCATCATCATCATATCATCATCATCATCATATCATGATCACCATCATCATCATCATCATATCATCATCATCATCATCATCATCATCATATCATGATCACCATCATATCATGATCATCATCATCATCATCATCATCATCATATCATGATCACCATCATCATCATCATCATCATCATCATCATCATCATCAACATCATCATATCATATCATCATATCATCATCATCATCTTTATCATCATCATCATCATCATCATCATCATCATCATCATCACTATCATCACTATCATGATCATCATCAGAAATCGCCTTCGCATCAAAGGTTGACTGCAAAGAATCCCAAACATACATTGCTTCCTGCATTGGTGATGAAATCTGACAATCATATCCAACCTATTTCCTTCTCACTTGTATCTCTGTCTACCTCTTGCTCTCCTGCCCTCAACTCTGCCTCAGTAAGCTCTCTGACACGATGTCTTGTCTGTTAATATGTCGGTGCTTTTCCAAACTTAATTGTGTTTAATGTTTTCCTCTTCTCGCAAATGATGGTGGATTTGAAACAGAGATTAAAGGGGAAATAGAAAGAATGGTTAACAATATTTTTTAGTGACATGAGAACAATATTAACATATAAATAAATACATCACAAACATATTATTAATGGCATCATAATATACTACACCTATTTTACAATAATGAATGGCTCAGAATAATTGATAATGAATGGCTCAGAAACATTGGTAATGAATGGCTCAGAAACATTGGTAATGGATGGCTCAGAAACATGGGTAATGAATGGCTCAGAAACATGGGTAATGAATGGCTCAGAAACATGGGTAATGAATGGCTCAGAAACATGGGTAATGAATGGCTCAGAAACATGGGTAATGAATGGCTCAGAAACATGGGTAATGAATGGCTCAGAAACATGGGTAATGAATGGCTCAGAAACATGGGTAATGAATGGCTCAGAAACATGGGTAATGAATGGCTCAGAAACATGGGTAATGGATACAAGGAGAAAACATGATTGATATCTGTGAGACTGAAATATTTAGAAAAATAAAAATTATTTTACTGGGATGAAAATTTCAAACTAAAACAATTTATGAGTTCCAGTGCAAAATGAAGGTAGATACCAAATAAATTAGGACCTGCTGGGAAGAATTGAAGAAGAGACCAAATCATATGGGACATCGTGAGCGGAAGTGAAGAAAAGACTACATCAACTTGGACCTCGTGGGAGAAATGTAACAGATCGAGCAGAACACACATCGTTGGAGAGTGACAATTGGAGCCTTATGGTCACAGTGCCATAAGAAACTGACATGACAATAATTAAGTATGCCATTGAGTGGTTATAAACAGACAGAGACTGTACGATGACTTATCCCATTGGATATCTATTTATCTATTCGCTAAACCCTTTGTTAGATTTCAACGTCAGGGGTAGAAGAGTTTTCTGGAGACGGTTAGGTCGTTGTCTTCGGAAAACCCTCAATTTTATTGCGAGCATATTGAGTTCTCACTGTCGGATTTCTAACCCTGTCGCAGTGTTGTATCGGGAAAACCCTCACCTGGCTACGCTGTGATCTCTATTTAACACATACATTAATAAGTCCACTTATCCCAGATGACCATTGCAATTGTATGCAAAATTTTTCCATTTGCTATAAACAGTCAAGAACTGTACGATGACTACTTATCACACTGTAATGCAGTAAAAGATCGTTTTATTTGTTGTAAATAGCCAAACTCTTTATACGATTATTTACCTCATTGTATTGTCATGAAATAACAGTTAATTTGTTGTAAATAGCTAAACTATGTCAGATGGCTTATCTCATTGTATTGTCATGAAATAACAGTTAATTTGTTGTAAATAGCTAAACTATGTCATATGACTTACCTTTATTGTATTGTCATGAAATAACAGTTAATTTGTTGTAAATAGCTAAACTATGTCAGATGGCTTATCTCATTGTATTGTCATGAAATAACAGTTAATTTGTTGTAAATAGCTAAACTATTTCAGATGACTTACATTATTTTACTGCCATGAAAGATATTTTCATTGGTTGCATATAGCCAAAGACTGAAAGATGCCTACGCCTCATTGTAGTGACATGATAACAGATTTGAATTTCTTTATGAAAGTATGCACTGCTCTGAACAACAGTTGCAGGTTTCAGACGTGAGTTACAGTAATCGTTCATAAAAAAGGGGGGGAAGAGGGGGGGGGGTATTTTTATGTATGTACTCTTAAACACCTCTAGAGTAGCAGAGTGTTGTCCGGAGAACGAAATTTTTCGTTATATGGTTTACTGGCTGCGATATGTGCGCCATTCAACCGTACGCATCTGACTTAATCATGGATCTGGGTCACTAGTCGTCAGTGGGATGGAACAGCCAGCTTACCGGTAATCATTTTTACTCGCCTCATACAACATGCATAGCGGATAACAATGTTACTATTCGTTACTCCCTTTTCGGGTACGGACCTCGTGAACAGAAGGGGGAGGGCGGTAAATAACTTCAGGGGCCCACATAGTTTTGTTATTGAGAGTTAGGGGCACGTGGATATAATGAACATTTATGGAGGTCACGAACCCTTGTGATTACTATTCGGTCCTTGTACTGCCACATCTCCACATCACAACCTTACAACAGAACATGTCATCAGCAAATGACACCAAGCTACCTTTACTCTAGATAACGTAGAACAATATCCACATGTTCATACCTCCTTCATGTCCTCTGTTATTTGATCCACTGTATATTAGTTCTTCCCCCGCACTGTCTGGTCCCAATACCTTTACCTTATTGTTTTTCTTCCAGAGACGTAGTGCCAGGTAAAAACTGCTTCCACCTGCACACGCAAATCACACATGTTGATAATGTTATCACAAACACTCAGCTCCCACCCCACCCCCATTTCTTTCTGAAACTCCCACACTATTTCTTCCTTAAACTATTGCAGATAACAACAATAAACGTAACTTGTCTTCTTCTAGACATAACAAAGAAAACACCCTACCCCCATCCCCATCTTACTCCCAGGAGGCTTCAAGGAAAACACCAGAAAACTATGCCATGTTATGAGATCCAGAAGTGTTAACTGTCGATCCCTTCTAATAGTTTCTCACTTCTACCCCAACCTTATTCCCGCTTACCCTTCCAGAACTCTGACAAATCTCAACTACGATTACTTTCAACCCAAAGACCGTATATAATTTTCCTCCTTCTGAAGACCTTCTATCTAGAATGAAGGTCAGAAAAATCGCTTCATTCTACAAGTGTTGATCGCTGTGTGAAGATGCGATATTTTCTGGAAATTTCAATCAAGGGATTAAATGTTTTATTTTCCGAATGTGTCCACAGTTTGTGTACATTCTCGTTTGTATGGAAAGGTGGACTATAGCTGGTCAGAAAGTGTATGGAAAGGTGGACTATAGCTGGTCAGAAAGTGTATGGAATAACTGGAAATTGTGTTAAAAGGAGATAAAATATGCGTATAGTTTTCTTAGTGCGATGGCAAATTATCTGTGAAATAATATTTATATTCTCAATATCGCACGTTATTTATATATATATTCAAAGCGGTAACTTACTGACTAGGCTAATTTATATACATCGATTGATCTGTTTAAAGCGATTATTTATTTTAGAATCTAATCTACATGAAGTGGTTGATTAGTTCAGATCGATTATTTAGTTCAGAAACTAATTTATACTGAGTAATTAACTTGCACCAAGTTAATAGTATATTAAAAACGGAGATTCTTGTGATAGAATTTAGATAAGTTTAGATAATCTATATTGTATTAAATTGCCAAACAATGATTATAACCATTGCGGACACAACAGCGATAGAAAAAAAAACGTGTCTCACTCAAAACTGACTGTAAACTTTTCATTGCTGTACATATTTTTCAGCTATACAAGTCACTATAAGAATTAAAGATTTATCCGACTCCGTCACAGTTGGTGGGCATATCTCATAGTTGGCAGGCATAATGTCATAGTTGATGGGCATATGTCACAGTTGGTGGGCATATGTCACAGTTTCTGGGGCATATGTGAAGATTGAGTTAGTTCAATGGGGGGACATAGAGTTAAATAATATCTCGTTCCGCCCTCTTACACAAACCGCGGTGTTCACACAACAAAGTGCTGTTCCTAAATTACATAAACACTTATAGGGGACGGGAAAGAGTTTGTCAGTTATTGATGCGCAAGAATCTCACACATGGTCAGTTATCTCACACATGGTCAGTTATCTCACACATGGTCAGATTATCTCACACATGGTCAGTTATCTCACTACAGGTCAGTTATCTCACACATGGTCAGTTATCTCACACATGGTCAGTTATCTCACACATGGTCAGTTATCTCACACATGGTCAGTTATCTCACACATGGTTCAGTTATCTCACACATGGTCAGTTATCTCACACATGGTCAGTTATCTCACACATGGTCAGTTATCTTACACATTGTCAGCTATCTTACACATTGTCAGTTATCTTGGCTGTTCCGTGTTTCTTCATATTTGGTGGCACAAATCACAAGCAAACTGAACAAATACCAGCCGTATTCGCCAAAATTCGTTCTTTGAGACAAACCATGGTGGCCTACTGCATATATGGCCTGAGAACAGACGTTACAGAGATAAACCATGGTGGCCTTCTGCATATATGGCCTGAGAACAGACGTTACAGAGATAAACCATGGTGGCCTTCTGCATATATGGCATGAGAACAGACGTTACAGAGATAAACCATGGTGGCCTTCTGCATATATGACCCGAGAACAGGTGTTACAGAGATAAACCATTGTGGCCTTCTGCATATATGGCATGAGAATAGGCGTTACAGAGATGGTTATTGTTACCAAAAAATTACAAGATTCCACCCTATAGTATTTACCAAATCCTTCGCTGGAATAGTTCTGTGTGCTGATAAAATAACACGTCACTAATTTTGGCTCTTGAAGGGATAATTTGTGACTTTGCGTATATTGCATTAGTGTACACGTGAACATGTAGTAGGCGTGGTTCACCGTAAGTCAGATAACCATTTCATGCATGTCACATCCACAGGTGTTCCCGTTACCTTTCCCCCACCCGCCCCCTCCCTATGTGCGTACTCGTAATTACACGACGATTTACAGTTAAAGTTCTTTTACTTTAACAAACAAAAACATTCTTGGTTCATAATAATGTTTGTTTCTTGTCACGCCATATTGCAAAGCCCAGCTCATTTATTCTGGACATGGAAATGAATCATTATTTTCGTTAATGTCGTTTTATTGTGCAGTATTTTCGTTAATTTCGTTTGATTGTGCAGTATTTTCGGCAATTGCGTTTGATTGTGCAGTTCTTTCAAAGATGGCGTGATGCAATGCTCCACAATTCGACACAGTGTCAGAACTTGCAAATCTATCTGTTCTCTCATTTCTTTGAGACTCAAATGACCAAGCACAAAAATAAATATAACACACTCTACCTTTGAGGATATAGGTCAATTAGTCTTCTTCTTCTTCTGCGTTCGTTCTAAAATTCCTGCAGATTAGCAGGATGTAGTCCGGAGAACTGAATGCATTGTGTCATGGTTTACAGCATTGCTGCGATATCTGTGCCTTTCGGCCCGACACATCCGACCTCAGCATGGCTTCGGGTCACTGACCCTATATGGGATGAGACAGCCAACCCCATCCCATAACCTCCTTAGTCGCCTCTTACGACATGCGTGGAAGGTAAACAGTGTTGATATTCTTTGCTCCCCTTTCGGCCCCCGGCAACACACAGGTGAGGTCAATTAGTCACAGAAAAGTTCAAAAATACCAAGATAAGTCCCATTGCTTGAAAACAGTGTGCAAACTACCTTACGTATCTGAGAAATACGTGTTTTCTTTGAGGTTTGGTTCAAAGCTGGAAATCCTGGCAACTTCTAGTAACATCCGCCCCTTTATGTGACTCCTGTTAAAACCATATATCTAGAAGACTACGAATAAACACACAGAACCTTCATTCTGGAGAAAGATTAGCTTCAAATCTCTCAAACTAATCAAACCATTTTACCGTATGTCTCTTCATTTGATGTAAACATGGCCTAATTCATGTAGGATTGTGTAGATCGTCACTACCTTATGCCGTTCCAACTATTGCCATTGTTTTCATTAGTCATTTAAATTTTGCAATTATAATTTTACCAGCGAATAAAAATCACAAATAATCAGATTGGCCTTATCCTGTGACGCAAAACAAGTTAGCGCAGATGCCAGTATACAATAAGGCAATGTGTTAGGCACACCTGGTTACAATACTATCTGCTTCTCATTATTTTACCTGTAATAACCTTTATGGATTTTCTCAAGCATCGTACCTCACACATCTTCTCTCAAAACTTAGATAGGGTATTTGCTTCTCATGACCTTTCCTCCACACCATATTTCACACACACACACACACTCTGGCCGTCCCACACCTTAGGTACAGCCCATGTGTGACCACAAAATTAGTGAAAAAGTCATTCTCTTTTTGTCCTAAGTAATATTTACTACCTGTGAGTAGGAAGCCTTTCTTTAAAGCAGTGTACACTTCTGGAGTGTTAGAGTTTTCTGGGTATGACTTCAAACACTTCTGGAGAGTTAGTGTCATCTAGATATGACATAAAGTTCATGACATACATCACTATTTCACATGAGAAACATCACTATTTCTCATGAGACAGCATATTTCACATGAGAAACATTACTAATTACCATGAGAAACATCACTATTTCACATGAGAGACATCACTATTTCACATGAAAAATATCACTAATTCACATGAGAAACATCACTATTTCACATGAGAAACATCACTATTTCACATGAGAAACATCACTAATTCACATGAGAGACATCACTATTTCACATGACACACATCTCTATTTCACATGAGAGTCATCACTATTTCACATGAGAGACATCACTATTTCACATGAGAGACATCACTATTTCACATGACACACATCTCTATTTCACATGAGAGTCATCACTATTTCACATGAGAAACATCACTATTTCACATGAGAGACATCACTATTTCACATGACACACATCTCTATTTCACATGAGAAACATCACTAATTCACATGAGAGACATCACTATTTCACATGACACACATCTCTATTTCACATGAGATTCATCACTATTTCACATGAGAGACATCACTATTTCACATGAGAGACATCACTATTTCACATGACACACATCTCTATTTCACATGAGAGTCATCACTATTTCACATGAGAGACATCACTATTTCACATGAGAGACATCACTATTTCACATGAGAGACATCACTATTTCACATGAGAGACATCACTATTTCACATGACAAACATCTCTATTTCACATGAGAGTCATCACTATTTCACATGACACACATCTCTATTTCACATGAGAGTCATCACTATTTCACATGAGAGACATCACTATTTCACATGAGAGACATCACTATTTCACATGAGAGTCATCACTATTTCACATGAGAGACATCACTATTTCACATGACACACATCTCTATTTCACATGAGAGTCATCACTATTTCACATGAGAGACATCACTATTTCACATGAGAGACATCACTATTTCACATGAGAGTCATCACTATTTCACATGAGAGACATCACTATTTCACATGACACACATCTCTATTTCACATGAGAGTCATCACTATTTCACATGAGAGACATCACTATTTCACATGAGAGACATCACTATTTCACATGACACACATCTCTATTTCACATGAGAGTCATCACTATTTCACATGAGAGACATCACTATTTCACATGAGAGACATCACTATTTCACATGACACACATCTCTATTTCACATGAGAGTCATCACTATTTCACATGAGAGACATCACTATTTCACATGACACACATCTCTATTTCACATGAGAGACATCACTATTTCACATGGGACATCGCTATTTTACATGAGAAACATCACTATTTCACATGAGAGACATCACTATTTCACCTGAGAGACATCACTATTTCACCTGAGAGACATCACTATTTCACAAAAGGATAAGAACACTTTACTACTTGCAGTTGCCGAAGATCTCACTTTTCTTCTACGTTCACTGTCAACCCTGTGCAAATTGGCAGAATACAGTCCGTATAATGCGTTGCGTTTTGGTTTACAACGTTGCGTCCATAGCTGCATCTTTCGACCCGACACATTCCCCCACCCTCACCCCACGAAACTTCAGTATTGGTTTTTGGTTATCGTTGACCATATATGACATGGGACAGCCAATCCCATCGCATACTACCCTAAGTCGTCTCTTACTTTATGTATGGAAGAATAGAAACAGAATTGCTTTTATTTGCTGCCTATTCAGTCCCGGTACCGCACAGGCGGATGACAATAAAGAGGAACCAATAATGCACACAGGGAAAAAAAACCAAACAAATGGACAAATCTCCAAACAACCAACAAGTAAATATCTAAACAAGCAAATAATTAAACAGGCAAATTCAAACAACCACACTAGCAAACAAGCAACCAACCAAAGAGACTGACAGGCAAAAAAATCCAAACAAACAAACAAGAAGACAATTAACTTATCAAATAAGCAAATAAGCATAATGGAAAACAGCTAAACAAGCAAACAACCAAATAAGCAAACAACCAGCAAAAAAAACAAGCAAGCAGGCAAAGAACCAAACAGGCAAAGAACCAAACAAGCAAACAGGCACATAAACATAACATAGTATCTATTTTCGGTCACTTATTTCAATTTCCCACTCAAGTGATGTAAGAGTCACTCTCACCAGAAATCCTTTTTAGTTGTCTGTTACAACATACGTGGCAGGGCACAATGTTGCTTTACTATGCTCCTGTTTCGGGCATGGCAACACGCAGGTGGTGCCTGCTTGCAAATATTCTCTATAAACATACTTACTGAACGATAAGAACATTACATGTTTGTAAATAATTACTAAACAAGATGTCCGACATGCAACGCTGTAACTTACCAGCTGCTGCCAATACTCAAACTTTTATCAATTTTCATGGTTACAAAATGACAATTGATAAACAGTATTTTTATAGAAACTATATGTTTGCAATGCCAAACATGGCCCTTGGCAAAACCTAACGAAAAAAAATATATGTGTGAAATTAGATGTGTAAGGAGAGCGGTAAATGTCACCAGAAGAGAAAGATGGAGAAATGAAGATATCAGGAAAGATACAAAGACCATCTCAAGTCAAGACTACATATCGAGAGACAGCAATTCAGGTGGTTTAATCACATATCAAGTCAAGACTACATATCGAGAGACAGCAATTCAGGTGGTTTAGTCACATCTCAAGTCAAGACTACACTGAGAGACAGCAATTCAGGTGGTTTAGACACATCTCAAGTCAAGACTACACTGAGAGACAGCAATTCAGGTGGTTTAGTCACATCTCAAGTCAAGACTACACTGAGAGACAGCAATTCAGGTGGTTTAGACACATCTCAAGTCAAGACTACATATCGAGAGACAGCAATTCAGGTGGTTTGGCCACATTATGAAAATTGAACTAACGAATACAGAGATTCGTGCATACATCAGCAGATGGTCAGACTGCAAAGTAAGAGGCAGACCATGAACACGATAGGTAGAGACAATCAAAAACACCTTAAAGAGACAAGGGCTGACCACGTCCAGTGTGACCGAAATAGTCATAAACAGACAAGTCCACTTCACCCCCCCCCCCACGACGTTCAACAACACGAGTGGAAAGAACAGTACATATATAAATGCAATTATATAGATAGAGAAATATTTACTTTCAAACTATAAATGGGGGTCGACGAATCGTTAGGAAGCATTATTTCCAAATTGTAGTGTTCCTTGTGGATGTTACAATTCTGGGCGAGTTCACCTGTCGCAGGCAAGGGTATGTTTAAAGAAGATGAGATGTTTTTTTTTATTCAGCGGCCGTCACCTCTGTTACCAGCAACCATACCTTTCATTATTGGTATGTCTCTTTTTGTGGTCAAATAACTCAATATTTCTTGGTATATTGTTGTTTAGGAGTCAACCCTATTCGACATTTAATGTTATTATCAATTTTTTGTAAATTTGTCTTTCAGTTGTTCACGATGTTCTCAACATCATTCTCTGTCATCTCATTTTGAAGGCATCAATAATATGTCACTGTTTTATTAAGTACCAATGTTTCACAGCCTGAAATTGCTACTGGTAACATGCTTACCATAACTAGATGTAATTTAGCTTTATATCCTTTGCCTCGACCAAGATTTACAATAATTGTGAGGCTGCTAGTGCAATTCCTCTTTCGATTTCTCCATCAGAATCCACTTAACTGCTTATGTCTACACCTAAACATCAAAATTAGAGATCTTTCAGTTCATCATTGTCAACTTTGTCTTTTGGTTAGTTTTTGATTTTATTGTCTGGATTATTTTGTTTATTTAAAAAGAAATTCTGGACCACAGTGTTGGTTTATTTTATTGATCGAATCAATTATTTTAGATCTTCGACGTTAGCTGTTCACAGAGCCGTGTTATCCGCATAACTAATTTCTTGCATCTGTTGTCATTCGATGTTAAGAGCATGTAATTCTGTGTGGGTCTGGTAATCTCTTACTTTTCTCAGTATATCTCCTACCTAGACGTTACACAAATATATGAAGAGAGAAGATCCTTACCTTATTCTTTTCTGCACAATAAAGCAACTCCATGTTTCCCAATCGTAGTTTATGGCTGTTTCTTGTCTATCATTCGACTTTGTTATTAGGTGTATGGCGTGATTTTAGAATTTCATCTTTTTCATAATTGTCCATGATTGATAGTGTTGTACCATAACCAATCGTGAAATAAGACAGAACAGCATAATCAAACAAAGAAGAATCAGCCGTCTTATTTGATATTTTTAATTATTGCCGTGCTTGTCCTTAGTCACTATTTACTTTGTGTCGCCTGGGTTTCACTGCCAAAACCGACCACCGAAATCGCGACAATAATTGGAAACATGACCCAAAAAACTTTGTTAATTCTGTTAGTAATTCTTCTATTGGAGACAAATCACGTGTTATACACACAGTTACAATATTTGGTGTAATCAATGAAACAAGCACATACACGGATGTTTAAACTTCCACCATTTTTCTATCATAATTCTTAAAATAAGCATGTTATCTCTGGAACCCTCTACCAGATCTAAACCAGAGTATGTGCTTGGTGGATTTCTGGAACCCTCTACCAGATCTAAACCAGAGTATGTGCTTGGTGGATTTCTGGAACCCTCTACCAGATCTAAACCAGAGTATGTGCTTGGTGGATTTCTGGAACCCTCTACCAGATCTAAACCAGAGTATGTGCTTGGTGGATTTCTGGAACCCTCTACCAGATCTAAACCAGAGTATGTGCTTGGTGGATTTCTGGAACCCTCTACCAGATCTAAACCAGAGTATGTGCTTGGTGGATTTCTGGAACCCTCTACCAGATCTAAACCAGAGTATGTGCTTGGTGGATTTCCGGAACCCTCTACCAGATCTAAACCAGAGTATGTGCTTGGTGGATTTCTGGAACCCTCTACCAGATCTAAACCAGAGTATGTGCTTGGTGGATTTCTGGAAACCTCTACCGGATCTAAACCAGAGTATGTGCTTGGTGGATTTCTGGAACCCTCTACCAGATCTAAACCAGAGTATGTGCTTGGTGGATTTCTGGAACCCTCTACCAGATCTAAATCAGAGTATGTGCTTGGTGGATTTCTGGTACATCTGCCAGATTTAAAACCACCGTATGTGCTTGGTGGATCTCTGTTTTTGTCTATTCTATAATGTCAACCCTTGAATATGGCATAATATTTTGCTAGCATGGCTTAGATATTCGGTGACACGTATGTGGTCTTCATGTAAGTGGTCTTCTATTGAATCCCGAAAAGCTGGTATTTATCATTTTATTGATTTCCAAATCCAGAGGCCGTGGTGAGTGGATTACCCGAATCGCGATTTCCATTATTTTTTTGACGGATGTTTGGCTGTAATATCATCATCATCAAGTGCCGTCTCTGCAACGAAGGTTGGCTGCAACGTATCTCCAACATCTCCTGTCTCTTGTCTTGGTGGTGCACTCTGCTAGACTGTAACCTGTCCATCGTATAATGTTACTCTCCCACGTGTATCTCTGCCTACCTCTTGCTCGCTTCCCTTTGACTTTACCCTCAAGTAAGGTCTTCAATAAGGTGTCATGTCTTTTAATGTGTCCAAAGAATTTTATTTGCCTGATCTTTATTTCTCTTAGTAGTTCTTTCTTCATAGTAAGTGTCTTTAGCACCTCTTTATTTGTTTTCTTCTCTTTCCATGATGTTCTCCCTATTCTTCTATATACCCACATCTCAAAGGCATCAATTTGGTCTCTAATTGTTTTTTTAGTGTCCATGTTTCTGAGCCATACATTAATATGGAATAGATGTAGCATTTTATAATTCTCATTTTTAACGTGGTTGTAATTTGTTTAGATATTAATAATTTCCTCATGTCATTGTAGGTACTTTTAGCCATTCCTATTCTCCTTTTAACTTCTGTTTCACATCTGCCATCATTTGTGACTGTGTGCCCAAGATATTGATACTGTTTTACTTGTTGTAGTTTCTCTCCCTGTATGTTTATGTTTACCTCCTGTTCTTCTGTGTCTTTGCTGATTATTATGGTTTTTGTGATTTTAATGTTTATATCCAGTCCATATTCATTACTTGATTTATTGACTTGATCTATTAGTCTTTGTAGTTCATGTTCACTTTCTGCCAAAAGAACAGTGTCATCTGCATATCTCAGGTTGTTTATTATTTTCCCATTGATCTTGAGTCCAGCTAGGTATTTCTTCTATATTTTTAAAGATATTCTCTGTGTAGATATTAAATAGGCTTGGTGATAAAATGCATCCTTGTCTTACCCCTCTTCTTATTTCTATGTATGGAGAGTAGCTGTTTTCACACCTTATTGATGCAGATTGTTCCCAATATATATTTCTAATCAGCCTGATGTCTTTTCCATCTATGCCTATTTCTTGAAGACATTTGATTAATTTTTCATGTTGGACTCTGTCAAAGGCTTTGCTGTAGTCTATGAAGCAAATATAGATTCTTTTTTGGACTTCTATATATTTATCTATCACTAGCCGGATACTCAGTATAGCTTCTCTAGTTCCTTTGTTTTTCCTAAAACCTAATTGTTCTTCACCGACCTCCATGTCTATCTTGTTCTTAATTCTTTCATGTATTATCTTGAGAAGTATTTTAGTTAGATGGCTCATTAGACTTATTGTTCTATATTCTGTACAGTCCACAGCCCTGGGCTTCTTAGGTAGTGGTATGAATATTGATTATGTTAGGTCTTTAGGTATATGGCCTGTTTCGTATATGTCATTGCAAATTTATCATTTAGAATTTTTATTATGTCTGCTGTTATGTTGTCAGAGCCCGCAGCCTTTCCACATTTTATTGAATTTATTGCATGTTCTACTTATGATTTCAGTATTGCTGGTCCATCATTGTTGTGTATTGTTGGTTTTTTTGTTCCGTTGGTCGTCAAACAGTTCTGTTACATAATCTGCCCATCTTGTGAGTGCTTCTGTTTTATCAAATATTATTTTACCATTTTTATCTTTAATGCAGCCACCCCCATTTATAGGATTTTTCTTATTTGTGATCAGCCTTATCTCCTTATGCATTAATTTTGTCTTGTGTTGTATGGACATCTCCTCTATTTCACTGTATTTTGTTTATAGCCATTGTTTTTTCGCTGTTCTGCACATGTTACGTATCTCCTTGTCTATAATTAAGTATTTTGGCGTATTTTTAGCTTTCTTTCTTTCTGTCATTTTCTCTAATATTTCATCTGTCATCCATGTTTGTTCTTGGTTTTTCTTATTGGTAAATTTTTACTTGATGTTGGAATACTTTTCTTTAGGCTTTCCCATTTATTGTCTATTTTCTCTTCTGGATTTTCCCTTCTGTATTGTTCCATGCACTCTATCATTAGATGTTCATATATATTCCTTACATCTACAAGGTATTTTTGTTGTATGTCTGGTTGTTTTAGTGCTGATGTGTCTATCTGTGGTTCTTGGACTCCTCTATTTACTATCTTTTTAAGTTTGACATTTATTTTGCACAGCACTGGATTATGGTCAGAGTTGATATCTGCACCTGGGTATGTTTTGATATTTTTGACACTATTTCTAAATCTATTGTTAATCATAATGTAATCTATTTGGTTCCTCTTTCTGTCTCCAGGGCTTTTCCATGTATATAATCTTCTATTTTCATGTTCAAAGAATGTATTACATATGATCATATTGTTCTCCTCACAGAACTGTTAAGTCTTTCTCCTCTGTCATTTCTTGTCCCTAGTCCGAATTGCCCTACAATGTTCTTATGTCGTCCTTTCCCTATTTTTGCATTCATGTCTCCCATGATTATTAAAATGTATGTTGATTTTACTGGTTTGAGTAGTTGTTGTAGATCTTCGTAGTACTGTTCTATTTCTTCTTCAGTGTAATCTGTAGTCGGTGCATAAGTTTGTATAATGGCCAGATCAAACGGTTTTGCTTTGATCTTTAGCAACATCATTCTGTCATTATATGTCCAGTACCCGCTGATATATTTTTCTATTTCTTTTGTGATCAGTATTCCTACCCCTCGTTCATGGTAATCTCCTCCTGAATGTATAAAACTAAAATGTTATGTTCTTGTGTACCCAGCATCTTTCCATCTTGTCTCTGCTATTCCTAGAATATCTACATCTAATGCTTCTGCCTCTAATATTAAATTTTCTAGTTTTCCTGACTGGTGTAGTGTTCTAACATTCCATGTTCCTATTCTAATATGTTGTTTCCTAAACGTTAGATGTTGTTTATCCGTTGCTTGACTTTGGGGTGTACGTGGTAAGGTCCCAGTCTTTTCAATGGTGGCCAGCCAATATTCATTATTATGCCCAGAACTTGCCTCTTGTGCGCCACACACTTTGCTGTTTCACCGTTTGAGCCGTTGATCCATTTGGATTCCTCCGCCTCGCGTGCCGTCACAGACTTTTTGTCTAGGGATGAACATTCCCTATTGTTGACTTACGGTTGTCTCTTTGTGAAGAAATTCTACGCTGTGAACGTGGGCATTTACTGGAGTAGTCGAGACGCCATTTTTGTCTGTATCTAAGATAGGGAGTTTGCGAGTCGGAATAACGTGAATGAAATACACTCTACCTATAATCGTCTAAGAACAAAAAACGCAGATCCTACAGGTTGGAACTAAATTTGACATCACACTGTCACCAGTAATACGCTAACCACACCATCGAAATTCGCGTAATCCAGAAAACACAAATTTAAACATGGAAACACGTCGTCACATTACGGCAACCGGAACTCGACGAATATAACCAAATTTAAATACCTCCTGTTGTTGAAAGGAACGTGCCTCATTATAAGGTCTCTAGTTATCGTTGCTGCTATGAGACCTAACTGTACCTGCTAATATGTAAAGAAAATCACACAGAAAACCAAATTTGAACCAGGTCAGATTAGATGGCACCAAATCATGTGACAGAAGACGGAAATCTGCTAATCTGTACGAGTGAGATTAAACGCATAAAAAAGAAGAATGTCAATGCCTTTTTATGGTAACCGGTTCTGATATAACCAAATTGAACTAACGTCCGCGGTTAAAATATGCTTACCCCACCATAAGAAGAGGTCCTTTTTATTTTAATAAAAACAAGCCTGGTTTCCTATGTTAGATATGATAACTTGGTACTTGTGAATAATATAGAATCCTAAAGTTTAGTTTATAAATTGTTTTAAGATTTCATTACAAGTTTTGAGATGTAATCGTTTATAGAATACTTCTTGTATTGGAGAACATGACATGTGAATTAATGGTTCTCTGGATACCGTTGGCCATGTGAACATGACCAATACAAGAATAACTGTTTTGAATCGGCCTGTCTACGTTTACGGTGACATACAAGTGCTGAGTCCCTTTCATAGTGATAAATATATGTCAAATATCAACTACATACAATTTCAGCAAATTTTAGAATTTTCTTCAATCTCATAAAAACTTGGGTGCATATTTCAAATGAATGTACTGGAGAATCGACAGTGCCAGGAATTGAACCAAGTGTTTTTTTGATTTAACCAAAATCACTATCATTAGAATTTTCAATTTTACCATCGCTCATACCAGGAAGCTGACATCTGATTTATCTGCGATTTTCATTGGCGGGCTACACAGTGTATATACAAAGTAGCCAATGAATTAACAAGTCGAATCAGCAAATATGAATGACGTATGTCTGTTTTTTACTTATAAACGACTTATAAACGACTGTTTTGACCGATTCCCCAAGATAAACGTAAATTAGGTGTACTCAAAATTGTGTGTGAACTATGAACTTTTATTTCAAACATTAAATGACTGGTTAGTCTACTGTTCCAGCGGGATGCTGGCTTGTGGCATTTGACCCACAAGAAAATTGGGATTTTCTATTCAAAGTCGACGCGATATGACTGCTAACTTTAAGTTGTTTGCTTCATGTACGCGAGGACAAGCAAAAAAACAGCGGTAACATTAAGAAGAGTGCATTGTTACCTTGGTAGCACTTTAACTAATAAAAATAACTCAGAAAAATATATTGTTAAAAACAGAAACTTCGATACCAACGATAACAAGAAAACAATTTTCAAAAATTGAAATCACTATTTCAGAGAAGGCTGGTGCCAGAAAAAATGAAGTTAACGATCGCGAAACAAATAAAAATGATAAATTTGAGGACATGACTACAACTAATGAACGAAATGGTGAGATAAATTATGAAACTGATATGAGAGAACATGATACAAGAATATATACATTTAGGAACAATAGTTTGGAAAGTAATAGTGTAAACACAATTTGTTGTAAGGAAAGTTCAAACAACAATGAAAATGATCTTAAAGACGATGAA
The DNA here is from genome assembly GCA_034231615.1 of Meghimatium bilineatum. Taxonomy (NCBI): domain Eukaryota; kingdom Metazoa; phylum Mollusca; class Gastropoda; order Stylommatophora; family Philomycidae; genus Meghimatium; species Meghimatium bilineatum. The sequence continues at coordinate 45,424,301 of CM067318.1, read as the reverse complement.
ATGAAAATAGATGAAACTAAAGTGGAGAAATTGAGCGATTCAATTAGCCAATGCGATAATGAAATCGTGGTGAACGATTACAGTAATGATAATTTCAAAATAGATAATAACATTACCTGTTACAGACTCAAGAAGGAGGTAGAAGATAGAAGCACTATGGGACATTATGTATCATTCATTAGTTATCCCTCAAGATGTTACAACAATACGGGGCACAATAACAACGGTTTTAAAAATACGAAGGAAAGAGACAATAATATAGAAAAGAACACTGTTGAGGTAGATGAAGATGTGGATGTTGTAGGACATACATTTTCGGAAATAATCATTGATAATAATGTTAATGGAAATAATAATAGAGAAAGGTTTGACGAGCGTGTTGTTATTTTAGAAGAAAATATTAATGAAGTCGGTAACGATATCATAAACAAAGATAAGATCGAGAAGGATGAAGCTAACGTTACAGTTGATGCTGTACATAGTAATAACACAAAATACTCGAATAGTGAAGATGATAATGTAGCGAAGAAATACTGCAGCTGTAATGATGAGAATGTAGAAAACATACTAAGAGGGAGAAGTGTTGACACCACTAATAATGATGAGGTCGATAACAGCACACTCGCCGATGATAACCAAATTATCACCGATGTCTCTGATAGAGAAAAACACAATAAAGAGAAAAACAATACGAATGAGTCAATCAGAATCAAAGCAGGAACACACGACCATGAAGAGAACAGCGTCGGGAGTAATAATGATGAGGACAACAGGATCGGGAGTAATAATAGTGAGGAGAGTAAATGCGGTACGGAAAGCCACAACGGCCACGAAGATGACTGTCACATTGCTTACGATCCTTCTTGGGGATCTGATATCTGCTACTATAAAACAAAGTAAGTCACCTTACAATTCATTGTTACTGTAACTATTAGAATTCATTATTACTGTAACTATTACAATTCATTGTTACTGTAACTATTACAATTCATTGTTACTGTAACTATTAGAATTCATTGTTACTGTAACTATTACAATTCATTGTTACTGTAACTATTAGAATTCATTGTTACTGTAACTATTACAACTCATTGTTACTATGACTCTTTCAATTCATTGTTTCTTTTTAGTGGAGGAGAACTAACATATATTGTAACGAGATAAGTCTATTTCACTAATAATTGTACCATGCAGATGGAAATCTATCATATTTTGAATGTTCAAAAGCCCGAATTTTGTGGCGTGCTGTTAACAAGGAGTTAATCTTCACTTCACCAATCAATGAACATCGTTTGTCTATAGATTGTATCTGTCCATCGTTTGACTTATTATATCCATCCATAGTGTCATCGATTCATGTTTTCATTCAACCGTTTTTTAAATCTATTTTATAGCTACCTACCTACACATGTACCTACATACCTGTCTACCTACCTGACTAAATATCTACCTATATATATATATATATATATATATATATATATATATATATATATATATATATATATATATATTTATGTCTGTGTCTATTTATCTATCATATCTGGCTGTCAATCTCTGTATTTCAGTGTGTCTGCATAAATATAGATCTATATTTGTATGTCTATATGTCTGTTTATATGTCTGAAAGTCTATCCTTTCAAATGTCTGTATTTTTACGTGTCTATGTGTCTGTATGTATACCTATTTCAGTATGTCTGTCGGCACTCATGTATAACATACATCAATCTATTGCTTAAAAAATGTATCGAATCCAACATTTAATCCATTAATTTTCCAAAATATCTGCTAATCCCACCTGTGTATACCTACGTAACATTGTCTCACATGAGATATTTTGTACTATTTATCTGTACCTGTCAGAAATCGTTACATGCAATGCCTTTCCGTGCCTACCTGTCCTATTTATCGCTACACGTAGCTCAAAAACAAGGCACTGTGGGACAGGCTCCAGGTATAACCATCTAAAATGATCTATAAATTACATGTGCAGTTGTACCTGTCTGAAGGCTTCCACAACCCAGACTTGCAATCACCATAAATGAGTTCTGTCTTGTGCAGAGCATGCGGGTACCTGAAGTGAAATCTAACATCCTCCTGTGGAAACAAAATGTAGATTTTGAGAAACATAGAATTTTGTAGCAAATAGGAACTATTAAAAATTGTTATGTCGATGTTGTGAAATATAATACATGCAGCCATTTTTTTCTGTATTATCCTAGCGATGTAAGTTTTGAAGGGTTGTACCTGAACGGGAGCGAGGTGGCCTAGTTGATAGTGAGCTTGTTTGCTATCACCGGGTTAGCGTGCCAAGTTCGAAACCACCTCCGGTAGAACAAAGAAAATTCGGGTTGTGAGTCCTCTCTTAGCACGACCACTCCTCTAGTCGACTCAACTGCAAATGATTGCCTGCCGCATGGGTTAGTGTAGGTAAAGACAGCAAGTAAGGGAACTGGTAACCCCACCTAATAGTTGCTGCGGCTTAGTACATGAAGAGTTATCTTCATCCCCGACGGCACGTTGCTGCCGTGGGACATACCTTAACCTATACATGAAGACATATATGCTGCACACATCTCTGCCACTGAACTCTGTTCTACAAATATCACCGCTATTAATTTAAAATATTGATTCGTTCATTTTTGATTCAATGTCTTCCTGACTTTATTTCTTTGTTTGTTTTTCTTTCTCTCGCTTTCTATATGTCATTCAATCTCTCTTCCTTGCAGTCTATTTCTTTGTCTTTCTTTCTTTGCTTCGTTCCTTATCTTTTGTTCGGTCTTTCCCGCTGTTTTCTGTATTTGTTTCTCTCATGTTTTCTCTTTCTGTGCCCATATCTTTCTCCATTCTTTCTATTTCTCTTTCACTTTCTGTCTTTCTTGTGTCCTTTCTATGTATAATTCTCCGTATCTCTCTTTCGTACTTTCACTATATCATTCGCCCTCTCTTTAATCTCTGTATCTCTCTCTCTCTCTCTCTCTCTCTCTCTCTCTATGTCTCACGTTCTTTCTCAGTCTTTCTTTCTGTTCCCTTATTTACATTGTTTATTTCCTTTTCTCTCTGTCTTTTTATATCTCTCATGTTTTTTTCATTTTCTTCCTCTTTTCTGTTTCTCTTTCTTTCTCTTTCTGTCTCCTTCTCTCTCTCTCTTTGTCTTTATTTCTTTCTTTCTTTCCTTCTCTTAAGTTCTCTTTCCTTATCTGCATTTTTTAAAAACAATATTTTTCCCTTTTCATATTCTCTCTCTTTTTCTCTCTATTTCTTTGCATTTCTTTCTCTATTTTCCGTTTATATTTATCGCATATTGTCTCTTTCTTTCTCTCTTACTCTTTCTCTAAATTATATATATATATATATATATTATACATATATATATATATCCCTCTAGTTTTCCCTCTCTGTCTCTCATTCTGTATATTTCTTTCTCTACTTCTCCTTCTCTTTCTCCTTATATTTCTTTCTCTACTTCTGTCTTTCTCTATCTTTTTCCCTTTCTTATTTTATGTAGTTATTTCTTTTCCTTTTTTTTCTTTCTTTATTTCTTTCGTTCTTTCTTTGCTCATTTCCCTATTCCCACTAAATCTCTCATAGCAAGACAATGTCCATTCAAGATTTCGTGTAGGATGTAGTACAGGGAGGCAAGAATATCAAGTAGGATTTAGTATAGAGGTATGAAATTCAATGTTCCATCATTTTACCTGTAAAGTCATCCGTTTTCTTGGTCTTACCTGTCGGCCCTCGCCTTGATCTGTATTGCGTAGTTCTGTTGTATCATTCTTTTGATTTTTATTCTATCTACATCTTCATAATCTTCGTTTTCTTGTACTTCATTTAAAAAAATTCCTACTGGTTACCAGGAATGACCCTTTCATTTGGACATTTTAAATTTATGTTTTTGAAATTAAAAAGTACGATTTACTGATTAACTACCCGATCGAGGCCAGCAACGTGTAGTAGTGATGGGGCTTAGTTCAGCCATCAGGGGCTGGTCGGGCAGTACCACTCGAGTAGGACCACAGTCCCGCCCAAGTAAGCAATGTGCTGAAGATGGAAGCAACCAGTCAAAAGGCGCACAAGTAACCAGGATGCCACGCATTAAACACAATGGGAACATACAGAGGAAACAACACTGGAATCAAAGCTCTATGGGCCATTGTATGAACTACAAAAGACAGTGAGTTTTATTCAGGAGACAGAATTACAGATATAGACATGTTTCAAGTGAACGAAAGAAGAAGAAAAAAACTGATTAACTTTGTTCAACATAAAATCAAACCAGATATTTGCTAGGAAAAAGGTAGTTTGGTAGAGAACAAAGGTTCAAGTAGCAGTATTTATATCTTCTTCTTCTTCTTCGACCTTCGTTCTCAAACTCCTGCAGATTAGCAGGATGTAGTCCAGAGAATGGAATGCGTTGTGTCATGGTTTACAGCATTGCTGCGATATCTGCGCCTTTCTGTCTGACAAATCTGACTTCAACATGGCTTGGGTCACTGACCCTATATGGGATGGGACAGCCAACTCCATCTCATAACCTCCTTAGTCGCCTTTTACGACATGCGTGGAAGGTAAACACTGTTGCGATTCTTTGCTGCCCTTTCGGGCCCGGCAGAACACAGGCGATTTATATCTTAATAACACTAATAGACAGGAATTTAGAAGTAAAAACAGATGTATATCTTTGTTTTATAGACTACACAAACGTTTCTGACAAGGTTCAGATGTGTAAATAAACAAAATGCAAATAGCATGTAAACAGTTAATGCAGCAGTTTAAATTATTCAATGATATAGCCATGGAAATGGAAAGATAAAATCCTGGTCAGGATAGACTGGATAGAAATGATCTCTTATGATATCCAAATATTCCATGTGTTTATTTCTGTAAACAAAGAGTATTGAGAACACACGTTCCCTCTACAGTTTGTTCTATCTTGCGCGGACCGAATGTTCCTTCGAGTACGTACTAATCGTGTACAATTCACTTCTGTGATTGCTTTTGATGATGTTTTTTCCCAGGTAGGCAGATTCAGTAATTTGTTACCGAAGTCCGAAATGGAAGCGTAGATTAGTAAAACTATGACCTATAATGCTTGGCGTAGATGAGATTGCGAGAATTTCTGGTGGAGTTGGTTATTGTGTCCCATATGTCAAAGTAATTTCCGGTGGAGTTGGTTATTGTTTCCCATATGTCAAAGTAATTTCTGGTGGAGTTAGTTATTGTTTCCCATACATCAAAGTAATTTCTGGTGGAGTTGGTTATTGTATCCCATGTGTCAAAGTAATTTCTGGTGGAGTTGGTTATTGTTTCCCATAGGTCAAAGTAATTTTTGGTGGAGTTGTGTATTTCATCCCATTTGTCAAAGACATTTTAGTGAAGTTGGTTATTGTATCATTAACAATCGATAAAGACAATATTATGTAAATATTGTCATTGTAATACTCACTATCAAAATAAACAGAACAATGTGGTACGGTCAAATAGGGACCTTACTCAAGAAACGAAATTACATGGAAATAACACAAACTGTTAAATTAATTTTATGTACAGTGCTGTTCATACTAAAATATTTCTGCACACGGAAAGGAAGTATTAGGGGAAAGGGGTTCAGTTATGTATATAAAATTGCGCAAAATCATGCACACTATTGATAAATACAAATAGTGATAAATCAAGAGATGCAGAATGTTAAATAAATTATAAGTGTTAAATCAGATCAAGGGAACACTTCATTTCAAGGATGATATATGAAACATAAACCACACAAACTATCCAGATAGTGTGTGGTGTGTGTGTGTATGTGTGTTGACGATCACAAGACAACACACGCAGAGCAGTAGTAGAAAGTAGTAGTAGACAATATTAGAAATGAAGGCTGTATTAAACAAAAAATAATGAAATATGTTGATATATATATGCACACACACATGTATACATAGATACATATATATCTATATACATATACGTAGAGACATACACAGACATAGTTCTATATAAAAATAAGTATTAATAACAAACATTTACAAAATGAAACATTTACATATAAATATACTGTATGTAAATATAAATAAATACATATAATACCTACAACTATATGTACACATACACACATAATCACAAACACAACAAGTGTACATAAATGTACACACAAATGTTAGCATATATATTTATACATGTGAACATAAAATATATTAGTAATCACAGGTTCAATCATACATGTATCAAAAGTACCCATACAGATATACACAGGCATGTAAATGCATCTACACACTCACACAAACATGCAGAATCATGTAAATGCGTTCACACACCCACATATACACAATTATGTAAATGCATCCACACACCCACACATATATTCACAAGCATTTAAATGCATCCATTTACCCACACATATATTCACAAGCATGTAAATGCATCCACCCACCCACATATATATTCACAAGCATGTAAATGCCCCCATTCACCGAAAAAGATATTCACAAGCATGTAAATGCATCCACCCACCCACACAGATATACACAATTATGTAAATGCATCCACACACCCACACATAAATTTACAAGCATGTAAATGTATCCATTCACCCACACAGATATACACAAGCATATAAATGCATCAATTCACCCACACAGATATACACAAGCATGTGAATGCATCCATTCACCCACACAGATATACACAAGCATGTAAATGCATCCATTCACCCACACAGATATACACAAGCATGTAAATGCATCCATTCACCCACACAGATATACACAAGCATGTAAATGCATCCATTCACCCACACAGATATACACAAGCATGTAAATGCATCCATTCACCCACACAGATATACACAAGCATGTAAATGCATCCATTCACCCACACAGATATACACACGCATGTGAATGCTTCCATTCACCCACACAGATATACACAAGCATGTGAATGCATTCATTCACTCACACAGATATACAAATGCATATCATGCATCGCACACCCACGCATACATGCAGAAGCATTTAACAGCATCCACACGATAGAAGAGCTGAAAAGGCATAGAGAATTATCTTCATAGTACTCGCGTTTCCCCATATGCACTCTGTCTCTGTCAACGAAACGCCGCGCCTTCTTCTGAGAGTACCACTCATAGCACGTCATTCCGTAATCTCAACGAAAAATATCCACAGGGATCACTCCCCCCTCTCCCCCCTAAAAAAATCATCTGTATAAACTAGCCATCATGATCCGGATTCCAGTCCACAACCTCCTGGGAACAAAGCGAACGGCTTAACTAGTGCACCGGTGAGGTACCCGTTTATATTTTGTTAATCTAAAAACATCCCAACAATAAACAACTGCAACACATTTGTAGATGTGATAAGAAACATTAATTGTTTTGTAGTTTAGTTTTTTCGAACATATGTTGTGCATACAAGCATTTTATGTCAACATTTTTGTATAATCTATAAAACATTTATTCTAAAACTATTTTAATAGGAAATACTAATAAACAGGATGATACATTTTTTTTCTGATTACTGGAAACACACATGATAATACACGAAAATCGTAGTTTCGACCAGAACACCTTTATTAAGAACACATTCACAAAATAACATCGATCAATTTCTGTATATAGTGCATTTGAGTTATGATGAAGTTATTACACATTCTATCTGTTGTCTTTTCTCTGTGTTTGCTGTCAGGGGGACGTAGGATTGAATGAAGATCGGTTTTCAGGCTATTGCGCGTCTAGTGGCTTGATATGCAGTAATATTGTGCCATGTCGGAATGTTAGTAACTCCTTCAATCCACCTTCTTTTTGGTCTTCCTCTGTATTTTGCTACTTCCGTTTATATGTTGTATGTTCTTGCTGCTGGACAATAGTTATTACTCATTATCGATTTGAATAGCTAGTATACTCTATATTTTGCCTTTTAATCTGATGTTATAATGCAAGGGACGTGTCTGAAGTACTTATTTTATTGTCGACATAATTATTAATAGTATCTCTGATTTTTCCATCACAATTTGTTTGTTGTATGTTTGAGAACCACAGGAATTGCCAGCGATTAGCTCTTACTTCCTATATGCAGTCTGGTGCTTTTTTTTTTTAGTTTTCCTTCATACCCAAGAGACTTCACATTTCGGTTTAGTGCAGTGCCTATTGAAGAAGCATTTTACTCAGAGGCGGGTATATAATTGTATAGATGGCATGCTACACAGCTTCCATAAGAGAGCCTCAATATAACGGCACGTCATCTACTAAGATTTTCTGTTACATGGGTGGTTTGTCTAGTGGGACATTGGTGAGACCCACAGACGAGTCCACATGCGTTTTCCATCGCAGTAGAATTATTACCATTTACTTAGCCGTTGTAATTCTACTAAGCACATAAATAGGACATGCGCTGTCAAATAAGTTACGTGATTTCTATTGAGTGATATGCTTCAAGTGCGTTATGTAAAAATATGTCATTTAAATATGAACTATCTAATAGTACCTAGATTACTACTATCTACTGAGAGAAAACCAGCATGGTCCATGGGACATATTTTTCTGTCCCATCCCATCCCATCCCATCCCATGGCAATTTATGCCTGTCCCATCCCATCCCATCCCATGGGATTACTATTATAATATTAATATGGAATACATTTAAAATAAAATTATGAAATTTATGAAAGTTTATGTTTAGTGTCTAACAAATAGGACTACGTATACAATGAGACATGCAAAACGACAAAATTTATTAACTTTATGACAATTCAGTATCATTCTGACACTCTCATTTTATTAGACCATTTCTGAGTCACTCTGCTCATTCAGCACATTATCAATTTCCCGCTGATAGACTGCTTCTACTAATTCAGTTAATTCGGGTAATCCGTGAACCATTTCCACAATGTTCATCTTACATGCAAATCTGATGTACACAGAGTTTATAACGAGAGCTGGTGACATCCGTTTTTGTAACTTACTCAACAACAATCCGGCCATGGGAAATACAAATATGGGCTGTCCCATCCCATCCCATGGGATTTTTCCCATGGGAATAACATTCCTATGGACAAGCCTGGAGATTACTACTATCTACTGAGAGATTACTACTATCTACTCAGGCGTAGCACCTAGATTTCTACTATCTACTGAAAGATTATTACTATCTACTCATACATTACTACTATCTACTGAGACATTACTACTATCTTTCTCAAACATTTATCCTGTTTATGTTTTCAGGTGCCTGCAAAGAGATCCAGAGACTATGAATCGTAGAGAGAAGGTCAAGGTTGACGAAAGTGAGCCTAGTTGGAGTAAGTACTAATAACTTCAGTAAATAACTATGAAGTTGATGCTGTTCCTCCTTCGTAAGCGAAGATGAGCAGGTCACGAAACACAAATGAATGCGATGAACAATAATAATAATAATGATAATAACAATAACTGGCAATTGTCTTATTTGGCGTGTGGCCCGCAGATGTGCGATGAGTCTGATTCGTGCACGGAAAGTTTTTTGTATTGCATGCATGATGGTTTAAGGTTAGGGGTAGGAGAACCTTCGGATCTGTTCTTCCGCTTCTTGTGCGTGTGGATTGCCCGCAGTGTTCTTTCCATTTCATATTTCATGATGCCAGTAGTGATCTGGGTGTGCCAGGCTGAGCGGTCAAGTGCTGTAGTCTCGCAGGTGCAGGGATCGATGCTGCAGTGCTTGAGAGAGCTGTTATGTGATTCTTGAAGCGCTTTTTCTGTCCTCCGCTTGAGTGTTTACCTTCGCACAGCTCCCATAGAACAATCTCTTTCGAAGGCACTTGTTTGTCATACGGACGATGTGGCCAGTCCAGCGGAGTTGGGTCCTAGTCTGCATGGCATGGATGCTTTGCATACGGAACTTCTGAAGGATTTCCGTGTCTGGTACGCGATCCTGCCAACGTACTCCCATGAGGTTTCGTAGGCACCGAAGATGAAAAGAATTAAGTTGTCGAACGCGTTTCGCATAAACAGTCCAGGATGACGCAGCATAAAGCAGTGTTGGTAGAACCACTGCACCGTACACGTCCAACTTAGTTGTCAGACTGAGACCACGCCTGATCCAGACGTTGGCACGAAGGCTCCCGAATGTTGCACTGGCACGAGCAATACGCAGGGCAATAACCTCGTCGATTGTCGAGTTTGTGATAGAGTGCTGCCGAGATATACAAACGTATTGGCAGTATTACGTTTTTGTCCTTTTACTGTGATCACTGGCTCTGTGTAGGGGACACCTGGCGCTGGTTGATACATTACTAAAGTCTTCGCGGTGCTGATGGTGAGACGGAACGCATCACAGGCCAAAGAAAAGAGATCTATACTATGAAGTTACTATGGAGTAAGTACTAATAAATTCTGTGAGTAACTATGACGTTACTATGGAGTAAATACTAACAAATTCAGTAAGTAACTATGAAGTTACTATGGAATAAGTACTAACGCATGCAGTGTGTAACTATGACGTTACTATGGAGTATGTACTAACAAATTCAGTGAGTAACTATGAAGTTACTATGGAGTAAGTACTAATAAATTCAGTGAGTAACTATGAAGTTACTATGGAATAAGTACTAACACATTCAGTGAGAAACTATGAAGTTACTATGGAGTAAGTACTAACACATTCAGTGAGTAACTATGAAGTTACTATGGAGTAAGTACTAACAAATTCAGTGAGTAACTATAAAGTTACTATGGAGTAAGTACTAATAAATTCAGTGAGTAACTATGAAGTTACTATGGAATAAGTACTAACACATTCAGTGAGTAACTATGAAGTTACTATGGAGTAAGTACTAACACATTCAGTGAGTAACTATGAAGTTACTATGGAGTAAGTACTAACAAATTCAGTGAGTAACTATGAAGTTACTATGGAATAAGTACTAACACATTCAGTGAGTAACTATGAAGTTACTATGGAGTAAGTACTAACAAATTCAGTGAGTAACTATGAAGTTACTATGGAGTAAGTACTAACAAATTCAGTGAGTAACTATGAAGTTACTATGGAATAAGTACTAACACATTCAGTGAGTAACTATGAAGTTACTATGGAGTAAGTACTAACAAATTCAGTGAGTAACTATGAAGTTACTATGGAGTAAGTATTAACAAATTCAGTGAGTAACTATGAAGTTACTATGGAGTATGTACTAACAAATTCAGTGAGTAACTATGAAGTTACTATGGAGTAAGTACTAACAAATTCAGTGAGTAACTATGAAGTTACTATGGAGTAAGTACTAACAAATTCAGTGAGTAACTATGAAGTTACTATGGAGTAAGTACTAACAATTTCAGTGAGTAACTATGAAGTTACTATGGAGTAAGTACTAACAAATTCAGTGAGTAACTATGAATTTACTATGGAGTAAGTACTAATAAATTCAGTGAGTAACTATGAAGTTAATAATAAATTCAGTGAGTAACTATGAAGTTACTATGCAGTATGTACTAATAAATTTTGTAACTATGAAGTTACTATGGCGTAAGTACTAATAACTTCAGTAACTATGAAGTTACTATGGCGTAAGTACTAATAACTATGCTCATGAGCACAATTATATATGTATTGTTATTGAGCAAAATTATAATTGAAAGTTTAATGAGTAAATATATAATTTAACTTTAGTTTACACAAATATAAATACAAATTTTATAATTTACAATTATTACATGATTTTAGTGAATGAAATTATAAATGAATGTTTAGTGTGTGAACTTGTAAATTCATTTTTATTTAGTGAAATTATAAATATAGTTTACTGTGAAAAAATATAAATATACATTTAGTGAGTGTAATTATAAATATATTTTAGTGTACACAAATATAAATGTATTGTTTTAGTTGTTAAAATGTATTTTTGTGACTAAAACATTTAATGTGGTTTGTAGTGAGTAATGCTGAGAATACCATGGACTGCCGGGAAAACTAATGTGGAGGTGTTGAAAGAGTCAAATGTGAAACGGACCTTAATCAATAATTTAAGAAAAATACAATCTTCATTTCTTGGCAACTTCATGAGACAGGGAGGTTTTGAGAACATAATCACAACAGGCAATATTAAAGGCAAAAGAGACAGAGGGCGACAACGTGAGCAATATGACAGTTTGACAACCTGGCGAAGTAGGGAAACAACAACGATCATGATACATAAAGCTGGAGATAGAAAGTTGTGGAGTGCCATGGTCGCCTACTCCAGACAGCATGGTACCTGTTGATATGATAAATGAATAATAATATAAACATATTTCATGGGAGTCTACCTTTTCGCTGTATATCCATGGACGCCTTAGAGGGTCAAGCGTTGAAGAGCTGTACACGGTCTTTGTGTGTGCTTCATATATGTTTGTTTTCGTAGACTCCTTTAACTCTGTAATCTATTTTGTGCATTGTCTGCGCCTGGATTTAGTAAAGAGCTGAAGAATATATTATTGATAAAACACATGGATATAAACACACGTGCGGCAGCACCAACAACACGTGACAGCACCAACAACACGTGGCAGCACCGACAACACGAGACAGCAACAATCTGTTTAGTACAACTGTCACTCTGATACTCCCCTTCTTTATCATTATCTTTCATTATATTTCTCATATTTTGTGTCTCTGTAGATGAAGAGGCGCCATTTGAGAGGAGAGATGTTGTCGTTAAAAAGGACAGATGGATAACAGACTTATACGCAGTCGATTCTTTGTTGGGAAGGTAAGATGATATTTAACTTTATCTCATCATTAATATTATCATCATCATCATCGTCACAATTATTATCCAGAGAATCATCTCTTTCATTATCTTCATTATTTGACATCATCTTTATCTGTTCTCAAACTCCTGCTGACTAACATGCTGCATTCCGGATAATGAAATGCGTAATCTCATGTGTACAATGTGGCTGCAATATCCGATTCTTTTGGTGATTAAGCATCCAACTCTAACCAAAACCTCCTTAATCACCTCTTGCAACATGTATAGCAGGTGACAATGTAGCTATTATTTACTTCCCTTCTGGTTCCTAACTACAGTGACATTTTTCATTAGTAATACCAAAATCATTACTACAAACGGAATTGTTATAATGACTATTCCCTTTGACCACGATGAGCAGTCTGGTCGTAATAAACCTTCCTTCCGTAATTTTTCTGTACTAGTAATCATTAAAGACGCATCAAAAACGTGATGTGTTTTCACACCTAAGTTACTTATGTAGGGGGGGGGGATTACTCGACCCAGAACGTAAGCAAGTAGAGAAAAGCGTCATGTACCATTATTTTGTTGATTTGATGTTTTTTTCGCATTTTTTCGTGCTTCGTGTGTAAAACAGCAAATACACGCATTCTGATTATATTAAAAGTTAAAAAAGATTGAAATTTCACCCACAAAGTTTAAAGTCTACGCCACAAAAAGCAGTATAGGTTGTCTTTTTTCGAAATTTTTCCTGTTACTGTGGAGTTTTTTTTAATGCCTCGAGTGATCTCACACGAGCAATTACAAGCTGCTGGTATATTTGTCAGTATAGTAAGATTGCCTTTTTACTATTAAAATTTTCTTAGTATGATGGAAGTCTTCGAAATGCCGCAACCCACTTAAATGGTTTTCTTCGAAATGCCACCCCGACAATATATTTTCATTGGTGCAGCCTGATGTAGTCGCCTCTCTGCATCATATCAAGGCACGGCCCTGATTGCACCCCATCAAATCTCAGTGATAGGTACTAAATATGACCACTCCTACCTCGTCAACCTCGTGTAATAATACTAATTAAAGATCGTCCTATTGTTATGATAGATCGATGGTGACCAAAAAAAAACAAGGCAATATCCAAAAAACGTAACAAATAAAGTCCTAATAATGTGCAGAGGTCTTATAAGAACTGTAAATAGGTATAGTATCAACCACTTGGTGCTGAATTGTACAAATGTGTATTTTCTAGAGGCAAATTTGGTGAAGTCAAGAGATGCCGAGAGAGGAGAACCGGTAGACAACTCGCTGCAAAATTCATCGAAGTTACAGGACCACAAGACCGCACAGATATTATCAACGAACTGGAGATAATGAAACATTTGCAGCATCCTCGTCTTCTGCAGCTTTACGACGCATTCGAGAACAGAGATAAGTTCTGTTTGGTTCTAGAACTGTGAGTACTGTACTATCATCTGTTTACTCTCTCTCTCTCTCACAAACACACACATGCACACACACACACACGCACGCATTCACACATGTACACACACGCGCACACATATGCTTACACATACATGCACACACACACACACGCACGCACGCATGCACACGCAGGGACACACATGCACACACACAAATATACACACATAGTTATAGTGATCTCCATAATTAAATCCAGCAACTTCGTCGAAGACAGATGTGTCGGACCATTGGCGCAAATAAAAAGATGACACAAAGTATTTCCTTTCTCTGGATTACATCCTGCTGGAAATCTAGTAGGGCAATGATTCTGCTAAAAGAGAGATCCTGCAGAAGATTGAGATTGAACGCTGAAGAAGAAAAAGAAATCCAGTAATGGTTGTAGCAAACTTTCTCCGTCTCTCCTGCCATGTCAACTTTTCAAGCGTTCAGGACCCCCCCCCCCGTAATTATGTTACAAATATCTTAGTACCACCCCCCCTCTTGAAAGAAAGTTCGCGAAAAAGCGCGCAAGAAATGACCTGATTAACTTGCCACTTAAAAAATCGGCTTTCAAATTTAAACATTGAACTCAGTGTATAACACCAAGTATTGTTGACATCAACATTTGTCAAGCCCGTCCTTCACCCTTGCTAACAACTTTCAAACATTTTCAGATTGCCATCTCCCATAATTTTTGACGTCAATCATGGACATTGCTTTAGTTGATCTTGTTCAAACATATATGATATAGTCATGCTATGTGTACACCATGTGGTGAGGTACACTTCTGTTAACAGCGGACGTGAGCCCACATTGGTTATATTAGACCGTCAGAATTTGACCTTCAAAAATAACAGGTTGTGATTCAGTGAGTTACAACCTCCAAGGTTTGCAAAAGAGGAAAAGCAATATCATATCACTTCATCCATCTAATCTTCTTGTTGTAAAGCATTGCTTTATTTTTACGCTTGTTTGACTATTTCTCTATTTTTCTGTACAACCCTCACTTTATCACCCTCAGCTGTACCTCGGTACTTGGTAACATCTATTTCGTGTTCAGAGATTGAGGACTCAACAACATTATTAACTAAACTGATTACTCTAATAGACACCAGCAGTGAAACCAAATTATTTTTGATTAGAACAAGCGTACTACAAGTATTAAGTTGTTGCTGTGAAGCATGGATACTTAATAAATGCGTAGCAAAGAAAATTTCTTCTTTCGAGATAGAAAAGTGACGAAATAATACAGCTTGTGAAGGCACTCAAAATAATGGACACTCTTACAAACAATAAAACATAATATGATGCAGAATGTTTAGAAGTATAATGATACTATTTGGGGTAATATACTGTAGGTCATATCTGGGGGCCGCGTAGCGCAGTGGTTAGCTGTCCTGGGTTCATGTGAGTGGTTCTGGGTTCATTCCCCAGTTAAGGCGGAAATGTTTTTCAGATCGCAACGGCTCCCAGGTCAGCCCAGCCTTAAATGGGTACCGGAGTCATCCGGGAAGTGAAGACTGCGAGGAAGAGGAGATGGCTACCGCCCTCATATAGCAGAGCCACCAAAATGTCAGATCACTAACATCTTACACCGCTACGGCATTAATAAATGATATGGGTAACGTTACTTTTTATTTTACTGTAGTCTAAACGGCATATTTAATATCATAATTCCGTGACTAAGTGATTTGTCACGGAAGGATTTTACGAACACCACTGAAATGGAATAAAATAACTCAAGGAAATGTTTAAACCAGTGATTGTCAAGTATTTTTGTGTGTCCCCATTTAGGAAAACATCTTTGTCGTGGTCTCTCTGGGAACAAAATAAAATCTTGTCATTGTTTCTTCGAGGCTTATTATTTTCTGTATTATTAAATATAATACAAATAATTATTTTAGTAACATTTTATTGGTTCTCCCTAAATGGACAGTAACCTCTCCCCTTTATATCCAATTTGTATACTTTGTACAACAGATCAAAATCTGGTGTCCAAGAGTGCGACATATGACAGACTACGAATCATAGTAAACACAAGATAATGTCATCTCTAAGGGAGAGAGATTGAATAATAGGACACGTTATTGACTTAACATTAATATATTTGTTTCTATATACGTGCGTTTTCTGATACCCAACAAGAATATTTGCGTGATTTACTCGAACTTTACTGTACGTTGTGCCAGCGTTAAGCGACATGTAGGCCCAGCACATACGATATCGACATGCCTTTAGTTCGGGCGACCTTCTCTCGTCTGTGACAACCTACTAGCCAGGTAGCGAATGTGTAGCGACTTTACGTCAATATGGTTTATCATCCACTTGACTCTTGGACTTTTCATAACAAAACATGTCACTAGGTTGCAGTCTCTGAGGACACGGTTATCAGGAGTTTAGACTATGTCGCAGGAACTGTTCCGCTACCAGTGAACCCAGGGTCTGGCGGGTATAATTATAATTATTTCGCATTTGCCTATTGGGTGCTTGAACCTTTCTCTCCGCAAACAGATTTCTGGTTATAGGAACAACACGACAGTAGAGTTGGGGCTCGTTCACCTTCTTAGCCGAGGTGTCATTTACCGACATCATTAACCCGTCGTCCGATACTGCTACACAGAGACAACAGGAACTAGACGATTGTTCTTGAGCGCAGCAAAACTTTTGTTCTGGATTCCGTGTAACATTTTTCACGTTTTATTGCTCGCTTTGCTGCCCTCTGGCGCTGTGCTGTCCTCTGGTGTTGTGCTACTCTCTGGCGCTGTGTTGCCCTCTGGCGCTTTGCTGCCCTCTGGTCTGTGCTTCTCTCTGGCGATGTGCTGCCATCTGGCTTTGCTGCCCTCTGGCGATGTGCTACTCTCTGGCGCTTTTCTGCCCTCTGGCACTGTGCTACTCTCTGGCACTGTGCTACTCTCTGGCACTGTGCTACTCTCTGGCGCTGTGTTACTCTCTGGCACTGTGCTACTCTATGGCACTGTGCTACTCTCTAACACTGTGCTACTCTCTGACACTGTGCTGCCCTCTGAAACTGTGCTGCCCTCTGGCACTGTGCTGCCCTCTGGCACTGTGCTACTCTCTGGCACTGTGCTACTCTCTGGCGCTGTGCTGCCCTCTGGCGCTGTGCTACTCTCTGACACTGTGCTACTCTCTGGCACTGTGCTACTCTCTGGCGCTGTGCTACTCTCTGGCGCTGTGCTACTCTATGGCACTGTGCTACTCTCTGGCGCTGTGCTACTCTCTGGCGCTGTGCTATTCTCTGGCGCTGTGCTACTCTCTGGCACTGTGCTACTCTCTGGCACTGTGCTACTCTATGGCACTGTGCTACTCTCTGGCGCTGTGCTGCCCTCTGGCGCTGTGCTGCCCTCTGGCACTGTACTGCTCTATCATTGTACTCACAATGTTATCCATACTGAGCCTCTAGCGCACGACTATCTATTTTCATTGTGACATCTGCCCATATTGTTATATTTGCAATGGCAACCCCTCGAATGTCCCAACTGAAATATCCTGTGTCATTGTGTTTTGATAGTGCCTCTGTATGTGTTTGTGCAGTGGGGTCGGAGATATTGCCTGCCTTTTTTGCAGTTAATTTTCATTCCATTTGCAGCCTCCACGTTCACGAATTCGATCTCCCAAAAGAGTTGTCCAGTAACAGTTCACGAGCAGCTGTGTTCCTGTTTGCAGAGTACACACCGAGGAGGTACTTGTGAGGTCTTGGTTATCTGCTAACCATGAGTCCACACCATTGCTATGAAGGACCTCTTGCATCCCTCTTAAGAGAATTACAATTAAAATGTGTACATATAAATGTGTACATATAAATGTGTACATATAAATGTGTACATATAAATGTGTACATATAAATGTATATATATAAATGTGTATATATAAATCTGTACATATACATGTAAACAACGAAGTTTCTGCAATGTTCTAATTTCCTGCGATTGAAAAAAATATGGCGTAAACAAGCAAAGCATATACAGATTGCATGGAGATCTGTTAATATTTGAAAAATGTATAAACTTACAATGTGGTAAGACGGGATAATGTTGGTTCAATGTTGACAGCACATTTTATGTTAAATGTTGACAGCACATGATATGTTAAATGTTGACAGCACATTTTATGTTAAATATTCACAGCACAGTTTATGTTTAAAATTAAATATGCTTACATCAATGACCCACCCCAACATCAGTGACAAACACATCAATGACCCATCCTCACATCAAATAAGAATATCCTTCGCACTCAGTGATCCACCTCCACGTCAATGATCCAATCCCACTTCAAATAAAGGATATCATTTACACTCAGCTAGTTCCATAACCTTCACACTCAGCTAGTTCCACAATCTTCACACTCAGATAGTTCTGTAACCTTCACACTCAGATAGTTCTGTAACCTTCACACTCAGATAGTTATGTAACCTTCGCACTCAGATAGTTCTGTAACCTTCACACTCAGATAGTTCTGTAACCTTCACACTCAGATAGTTCTGTAACCTTCACACTCAGATAGTTCTGTAACCTTCACACTCAGATAGTTCTGTAACCTTCACACTCAGATAGTTCTGTAACCTTCAGACTCAGATAGTTCTGTAACCTTCACACTCAGATAGTTCTGTAACTTCCACAGTAATATCATGGAGTTCATTGATTTCCATAAATGACCTACTGTGAGTTTACGCTGCAGTTTCAACTGTAGGTTCCCTTTTATCTTCATAAATTCACACAGTTGCCAGTAAAAATGAGATGATGTTGTGTCTAGATCAGTTCATCGGCGCACGCTTCAACTCTATCTAATTCGATGTGCTTTCGTTCAACTGTAAACTTATTCCCTTGAAATGTGTGATATCTGGATGTAATTTAATTCACTTCATCGCTTGAGGTTGTTTACACTTTTAGAACTCATACTAAATTCCTGAAAGTTATTTGTAAATGAATCCATCAAACCTCTATCATGCTGTAAGACTTCTACAGTATCAACATGTGTATTGTACTGAATTTATAATTAGATCATTTATTGCAGAACTTATGTATTGAACGATTTATTGTTCGAAATAATTTCTTGAAAAAAATCAGTAAAACTTCAGTATCTTCGAGACATCATTTCTTGGGTAATAATAAACTAATTTAAACATTTCAAACAAATTTGTTTAAGAAAATGGTTGATCTTCAATAAGAAGCAAGCATTCATGTGAACTCGTTGATCTTTAATAAGAAACCAGAATTCATGTGAACTCGTTGATCTTTAAATAGAAACCAGAGGTGATGTGAAATAGTTGATTTTAAATAAGAACCGGTTAGGATATGAAATTATTTTTAAAAAACCTATTTTTCGATATTCTTAGTAATGTCTCTCCCCCCTCCCTTGTCATAATTATTTTAATCACAGACGAAATGTTGTGAGACAACCTTCAACTTCCCGTTGTCGATTCCTACAACATACATGGCAAAAAGACATTAGTTCTATTCTTTACGGCCTGAATTAGAAATCAAGGTCCCCGTTGCCACACTTGAGTGGAGAATGAGGGAATCCAGGTTCTAGTTGCCACACTTGAGTGCAGAATGAGGGAATCCAGGTTCCAGTGTCCACACTTGAGTGGAAAATGAGGGAATTCAGGTTACGGTTGCCACACTTAATTGCAGAATGAGGGAACCCAGGTCTCGGTTGCCACACGTGAGTGCAGGATGAGGGAACCCAGGTTCCGGTTGCCAGACTTGAGTGGAAAATGAAGAAATCCAGGCCCCCGTTGCCACACTTGAGTAAATAATGAGAAGAAGAAAATGTATAGAGATTAACAGACCCCATTGAGGCCACTCCAGTTAATTGGAAATGGGACTTAGCCCAGGAAACAGAGGCTGTAAACTAAGCTTGATCAGGCAACCCCCTTTAACGAGCAGGATTTCAGTCTGCCCAACAACTACACCTGCTGAAGTCGGAGATACCAAACGTAGAAGTACAAAACGCAATAAGACTACAAAAAAAATTCTTCATAACTATAAAAAAATAACATATTCTAAAACACCAAAACTATAAGCTGAGAAAGCCACATAAAAAAGGCTGAGATTGCTGCATAATTTAGATAACAGAGAAATTGTAGAATCAAATTACGTACTCTTCAGTTTTTGCTGTTTAGTGTTTTAACTGGTCTTACTCTTGTAATGATATTTTCACATTTTTGTTCCTAGCATGTGTATTCACTTATATCTTTAAGTGTGTATTTCGTTTCTGCTTTCATCATTGCAGAGTTCTGGGTGGAGAGCTTTTTGAGAGGGTTATCAACGACGATTTTATTCTTACCGAGAAGGCATGTGTCATGTTCATGAGGCAAATCTGTGATGGGGTAGCTTTCATGCATTCTGAGAGTATTCTACACCTGGACATGAAGGTGAGAATTATAAAAACAGCTTGGACATGAAGGTAAGAAATGTGAAGAAAGCATGGACATGAAGATATGAATTGTGAAGAAACTCTGGACATGTAGGTAGGAAATGTGATGAAACAAGATTTCACAACAGTCTTACTAGTATAATAATAATAATAATAATAATAATAATAATAATAATAATAATAATAATAATAATAATAATAATACTGCTTATTTGTTGTTTATTTGTTGTTTATTTGTTTGGATCGTCAGAAGTTAGAAGCAACGAAGTTCTTATTTCTATCTTCACTTAATGGAATACTCCATATCGTTATTTCATTGGCAGAAGACATCAGAAGACATCAGAAGACATCAGAAGACATCAGAAGATATCAGAAGACATCAGAAGACATCAGAAGACATCATAAGACATCAGAAGACATCATAAGACATCAGAAGACATCTTAAGACATCAGAAGACATCAGAAGATATCAGAAGACATCAGAAGACATCAGAAGACATCAGAAGACATCAGAAGACATCAGAAGACATCAGAATACATCAGAAGACATCAGAATACATCAAAAGACATCAGAATACATCAGAAGACATCAGAAGACATCAGAAGACATCAGAAGACATCAGAAGACATCAGAAGATATCAGAAGACATCAGAAGACATCAGAAGACATCAGAAGACATCAGAAGACATCAGAACAGAAGACATAACAACAGAAGACATAAGAACAGAAGACAGCCGACTACACAACCACATATATCCAGAGTTCAAAACTAATAACACAGTCATGTGTTAGTTAATTAGTTAGTCGTTGCATTATCATCATTGCACTCCAGACACGTCTAATGGTGCACCGCTCTCCACTTAAGTGTATATTCACCATTACTAAATGACATACTGTTTCAGTTGTTTCTTGTTTGACATTCACCCTTATACGGCCACATATCGTTCATTTCTAGCGACCACACATTTCATATCCAGTCTTTTTATTCTGGAAAACAGGAACAATACCCATTTTTTAGTTTATCTTTGTTGTTTACCGTAAGGAGTTCAACATTTCAAATTATGAGAGAGAGAGACTATACTGTACCTTTCAGTTAGCGATAGAAATACCAGGAGAGACTATGAGTTAGTGATAGAAATACCAGGAGAGACTGATATATATTGGAGTTAGGGATAGAGAGATCTGGAGAGTCTATGAGGTATCTTGGAGTTGGCGATAGAGAGACCAGGAGAGACAAACACAAGAGGAATACTGTTCGAAACAGATCATTCACAACTACATATTACACCGACTCGGCCCT
This sequence comes from Meghimatium bilineatum, assembly GCA_034231615.1. NCBI lineage: Eukaryota > Metazoa > Mollusca > Gastropoda > Stylommatophora > Philomycidae > Meghimatium > Meghimatium bilineatum. Next base: position 45,402,429 of record CM067318.1, on the reverse strand, counting down.
ACTCATATTCTTATTTCAGCATTTCTAAATTATAACATATAAAATGATAAACATATTAAAAACATTTAGATCCGTTTTCTCATAACAAGAATAACAGTTGTAAATATGATATAACGTTAAGATGACATAAACCATACGCTCAGAACGAGACCGGAAGCAATGCTGTAACTAAGCAACTGACGTTTCCCATATGACGTAATTGCAGATGGCGACCGTAGATAAACTTTAACATATGACCTTTCATTCAACCTCCCGCAATTGGAGAGCGAGTTTTCTTTAGACAAAGTATATATATATATATAGTCGCTAACTCGCATGTGGCCCTCGTTCTATTGTAGAGGTCCATGGTTATTTTACCCGGGTTGGTTACGAGCAATTACACAAGCAGTAAGGGAGTTTCCACAGATTATGGATAGTTTGCTCATCATCATCCTGTGTCTTGCAGCATCAGCAAATCTTGAAGCATGAATATAAAACGATTGTTTGTCTGTTATAGTTGTTTTCATAGTATATCTGATCAGAGGAAGTGGGAGGGGGGGGGAAAGGGGAGTTGAAAAGTCTAAGAGGATTGAATTTATTGTACCCGGGTTACTTCCTATGTACTCCGTCCCTCTCATCCCGTAGTCGTAACCTTCGATAACAGTTACCATGTTGTTCCGGCAGGCCGACGTTGTGCTTGAACTAGTTACGGGCACAGCGTGGGTGAATGGAACAACAAAGAAACCTGTCCCAACGGCCAGAGTTGTGCCCTGATGTCGACGTCTGTTTCAGTGGCATTAGACTCGAAACACCATCGAGTGGATGGCTGCTAGAACAGAGTACGGAGCACTTATGGGAATGCCTCACTTGCTGTGAGGCTAGTTTCTAATCAAGAATCATGAATCTGCCCCTCTCAAAGAGCGGCATACCGCTTGCCAAGAGTACCACTTGTAGCACGTAACTCCGTAAGTTTCAAGAGATAATACACGGAAATCTCAGGGGAAAAATCTACTTTATAAATAAGACATCGCCTGCAGTTTTCGAACCCCTGACCTCTTGTGTACACAACGTACGACTTAACACATACGTTAGGGATACTATCTACTGAATCCACATTTTGTCTGAGTGTCAGCTAGCTTTAGGATTTACGGTAACTAACCAGCCTATTTGTTTGGCAAGAAGACCAATATAATAACGAGCAATTAAAAAAATATCACAGGCGAAACTTGGAAAACGGTAAGGAAGTATTGCTAATCACTTGAAACACACATAGTAACACACACAAATTTGACGTTTTGACCATAAGACCTTTATTAAGTACACATTCACAATAAAAATGACGGGTAGAATCCGACACTATTGTAACTCTTTAGATAGTAGAGCTAAATATAGATATAACTTGGAACAGTCAAAACTAGAAGTTAGAGATGAAACAACTCAAACGAAAATAGACAAAATACACCCAAATACCGTTTAAACAAGACACACAGAGGAAGGACTGAAATAAAGTTATCCATACGAATGATGGGCTTTGATCCCAAATAGTTAAATCGAGCCCAATATATATATATATATATATATATATATATATATATATATATATATATATATATATATATATATATATATATATATATATAAAACGGTTCGCACGCTAGTTATGGGTCCCGTCGTCTGACAAGCGTATCGATTTGATCACCGCTACCTGGATATCATGGGCACCCAATGTTTGGTGCCATTGAAGTGGTCAGTAACAGGAGTACGATTCTAGTCTGGTTTTTGATAGTGCACAGATGTTCACAGAATCGGTCGTCGAGCCTCATTCCCAGTCTCACCTATGTACGTTATGTTGCAAACCTTACAGAAGATGGTATAGAAATGATGTTGCGAGACACACGTGTGAAACTCTCTTCAATCATGAACGTGGCGTTGTGGAATGCAGTAGACCGGTTCTGTGTGACATAGTCACAGGTGTAGTATCTTTTACTACGTTTGCAACTCATGGTGCCAAAATTATTAGGAACGCCATCACTGTGCCATACATGTTTTAAGCATATACCAAGGCACAATTTTTGAGAATGATTAATCACGGAGAAGCACATTTTCAGAAAGAGAAAAACGTCACAAAATACATCGATAGACACAGCTAGGGAAGAATTTCGTAATTAGGTTCAGGGTTGGAGATATGTTTTCAGGAAAAATGGGAGTTAGCATTAAATATTTTTTTTTAAAGTAAAAATGGGCCCTACCCCATTCTCGTGTGTAAGTCCTTCTATGTAATGAGACCTTTGACGACTTTTTGTTTGTTTGTGAAAATCGTTAAAGGAGTGGATTTAACCTATATTTGTTATAATTCCTAGTACTTATAGGTCTGACTCTGTGGTAGAGGGTGACAGAATACGTCTATGACGGCCAAGGTACCGCGTTCGATTCCTCCCACAGTCAATTGTGCATCCGTATTTATATTGTAGATATATTGAGAAGACACTCATTTTCTCCGACGTCTTCATCAGAAACGTGTTGCTTATAAGTAGATATAGAATTACCAAAATGCTAGGGAAGATACAGCCGGTAAATATGTATTTATCCATTATAGTATTATCCAATATGTATTTATCAGTTATAGTATTATCCAATATGTGAGTATCCGTTATAGTATTATCCAATAAATATGTATTTGTTATAATATAATCCAATTATTATTTACATGTGATAGTATTACACATTATATGTTTTAACTGTTATTGCATTATCCGGTTTTTGTATTTACCTTTTGTAGTAGTATCCAATAGTTATGATCACGTTGATAGTAAAAAGATAAAGTTGTAATCCTCGCAGGGAATTGGTTGGGTACACACAAGTTGTCAAACATACACCCCCATTGATGAACAATGTGAGAAAAGTTCGTTAGTTCCCTGAACGTGGCTTTATGATTCAGCCTAAATATATTTATAAATTGTTTCAAAAATATATAATTTTATCTGTCTACCAGCGTTTTTGTTGGGTTTACTGTTTTGTTTGTTGTTGGGTTTACTGTTGTGTTTGTTGTTGGGTTTACTGTTTTGTTTGTTGTTGGGTTTACTGTTTTGTTTGTTGTTGGCGTTCGTTTTCAGACTCCTGGATCTATCTTGTAGTGGGACAATGACACTGCAAGATTTCCAGAAGGATGTGGTCGAGAGAGCACACATGCGCTGTGTCACCGTTTTATCTAATTCAATGACACGATACACACGGCTGTAGTGGGTAGATATTAGTAGGGTACCAGGGCAAATGCTCTAGGAAGGTATAGAAATGGTTTCACCGTTAATGAAAAAATGAGTTTGGCGACGTTAGTAACGGGACTCTTGGTCAACCACAAGGCAGCTGAGCAATTGTGGGAAAACCGTGTGCTATAACTAATGTAAAAGTCCACAAAGATGCTGGAGTAAAACGACAAATTATAGCAAAAATTCTCAGAGATACTGGAGTAAAACAAACATTATAGCAAATATTAGAAGCAGACAGCCAAAATTTTTAGGGCATGTGATGAGTTAAGTAAAATTTGAACATTTATTAACAACCGGAAAGGTTAAGGGGAGATAAGGTAGAAGAAGACAAAAAGATAAATTTCTGGATGAGTTGTCACTGTTGCACAACAAGTAGTCACCAACAGAACTTATTAACAACACAAGAGGCAGCGAGTCATGGACAATCATGATCGCATACGTCACTCTGTGTGATACTTGATTGATTGTCATTTTGCTTCAATATCCCTACAATCAATAATCCCCAGAAACTTCCAAAAAGTGGCATGAAATTTCATTGAAAAATATATATCCAGTCACCACCTTAAGACACGTTGCTCTATGTGCTTGACTCGCAGTGAAATTCAACAACCTTCTGCCAGTTAAATCAAGATGGAAGGCAGGGTCTATAGCAAGCAACACTTCCAACCACTGTCATTACCTCAAGTACCGATCGCTCAAGTACCGATCGTTGCCCTTTGCTTCATTATAAACATATATTGTCTGACTTCTCAAATTTGCTTTGATGCCTCGGGTTAGCAGGAGAGATAATTGATTGTTGAAAGGGTGAAAGTGTTGGTATTTGAAGAGGCATGTTTGAATATAAGGGAGTATTTATACCCTCCATTGGCGCCCTAGACGTTGAGACTTTATTAAAATGTACAACTTGTTTATTATATATGCTCGGCGTGCTCTCGGGGTATGGCTTATAGTGCATATTTTCGCTTGTTCAGTGGGTGTAAAAGAAACATTCATGCAGAGAGAGAGAGAGAGAGAGAGAGAGATAGAGAGAGTGTGTTACATAAATAGAAAAGGAGATACAGAGGAAAAGGGGAGAGGCAGGTTTAAGTGTTATTAAAGAAATAAAAAGGACATAACTACTTAAAAACAAAGGTCATCTTCAATTTTGTTGAGAAAACCGATAAGGAAAGATTACCTAATTTAGGTGTTGAGAAAGCCGATGAGTAGAGGTTACCTAATATATGTGTTGAGATAACCAATGAGTAGAGGTTACCTGATATATGTGTTGAGATAACCGATGAGTAGAGGTTAGTTCTGACCACTATTGCATTATTGGTTATTTCTCTTTACTGAATATCGTCAGGGTGTTACCTGGTCAAAAACAGGGAGAAAAATATAGCAGCACTGTTACGTGTCATATATGTCGTTAGAGGCGACTAGGGGATTATGAGTGGGTATGGGGTTGAACGACGCATCACATAGAGGGTCCAAGCAACCTAGAAACCACGCTGAAGTCGGATGTTTCATCCTGAAAGGCTCATATATCGCAGCCAATCTGAAACAATGACACGCGGCATTCTGTCTTCCAGACTATATATTGTGTTCATCTTCTGGAGTTCGAGAAGGAAAGTAGAACTAAATGTTATGTTCTATTTTCCTTACTACCCCACTCCCTCCCCTCCCCCCCATATGCCCCCGTATCTACTGCCTTGGACACAAGAACATTTAGAGAGTTGTAGCAATGAATATTTGAAAAGAGAAAGTCATCATCACTTGCCGTTTCCACAACGAAATTTGGCTACAACAGACCTCCAACATCTTCTTTTTCGTGTCATGGTGGTGCACTCTGCTAGACTGTAACCTGGTCATCGTGTGATGTTGCTCTCTTGTATCCCGCTTGTATCTCTGCCTACCTCTTGCTCGCTTCCCTTTGACTTTACCCCCAAGTAAGGTCTTCAACAAGGTGTCATATCTTTTAATGTGTCCAAAATATTTTATTTTCTTAATCTTTATTTCTTTTAATAATTCTCTCTTCATATTAAGTGTTGTTAGAACCTTTTTGTTTATTTTCTTCTCCTTCCATGATGTTCTCCCTAATCTTCTATATATACACATCTCGAGGGCATCAATTCTGTCTTCTAATTGTTTGTTTAATATCCATATTTATGAGCCGATGAGATACATTAAAATAATGCGAATATAGCCATTTATAATTTCATATCAAGTTTACATACATGATTAATTGTTTACATCCCTACATTCCATCTCTGATCTAGCCTGAGAACATCTTGTGCCTAACACGTGAAGGAAACCGTATTAAGATAATTGACTTTGGCCTGGCCCGGAAGTATAACCCTAAAGATGACCTCAGAGTCTTATTTGGAACACCGGAATTTGTGGCGCCGGAAGTGGTGAACTTTGACCCTATTTATCCAGCCACGGACATGTGGAGTGTGGGCGTCATATGTTACGTCTTGTGAGTAAGACACATTGTTAATGTTTTGTGTAGACGTCGATCAATTATCAATCAATCAATCGAACAGCTATACAATCAATAACCCAAATTAGTAATCAATAGATCATTCAAGAATCCAATACGCATTCAATGAATTCTTCAATCAAACATCATCATATTCATCATCCGTATTAGATGCTGTCTCGGCATCGATGTGTGACTGCAAACGACCTTCAACACTATGTGTCTTGGTGGTGCACTGCGACAGAATGTATCCTTTTGATCACATACTTCTTTCTTCTCGCTTGTATCAGTCAACCAATCAATTATTCAATGAATCAATTAAGGAAGACATAAATCAATCACACAATTAGTGAATCAATGAAACAATCACGTGTCTGCTCCTCAAAAGTAGTCAGTTGATGAATTCAGTTTATCCCGTCCTTATACTTTCTCTGTGTATCTTTATTGTCAATATCATACAAATAACATGGATCGCCTCTCGTCCTTCCACTTGAAGATATTCATTCTATCTTCTCTTTCTCCATGTCATTTCTTTCTTGCCTTTGAATTCATATTTCTACTTCTCCAATGTACAGACAATTCAATTCATTTCCTAGACCTTCCGCCAAAATGGCAGACGAAAATGAATGTGTTTTCCTTGTGGCGTCAAATTAACGAAATTTCCGCCCGAAAGAAACGGTAAACCTACGGCTGTAAAGTGACTATAATTTGTTTACGTTTATCACGAACACACAAAAATAGCATAGAAGATTTAAATATAATGTAATTAAATGAATACTGAGTCTAAATACAATCATAGGAAGCCACAGTGGTTTGAACACTTAAAGAGACATGATAGTATGGAAAGACTGATTCTTGAAGGCAGAGCTCTAGAAAGTAGGCGAAGAAGAAGACCATGAACCGACGGTTTTAAAATATTGTATGAGCACGCATCTGGTCATTGTAGGCATGTTCGCACAGGACAGAGAACATTCAGAACGTCCACGGTGAATACAATTTTCTGGAAAGAATACGTCACTTGATAGTATTTCCTCGAAACATTCATTCTCTAATCAATCCAGGATGAGTCAGGATGAAGCAATGATAAGCCACAAATGTTATAAAACTCGACAAAAATGGTTACACATAAAGATGTCTACACATCCAAATAAAACATCAGTGACTAGATTCTTGAAAGTTGTGCTGCAGTGGATCTCTGTGGAATAGCAGGGAAATGAAGCAGCTGTCAGACTGGCAAAAGCAGGTGCAAAAAAAGGAACAATTTCAGCACATAATATAACTGTCTGAAGCAAAAACTCTTATCAAAAGAAAATACAAAACAAACATGGAGTCAGAGAACAGGCAGTAACTTTCCACAGGACCCTATTCTAAAGCTAAGCAGGTGACAACAAACCACAATTTTTAGACTTCGCACAGGACACTGCAAACACTAGCACATTTTCAAGCACATCTCCATAAAAGTGAGGCTGTCCAAACTGACCAATGCCCATGTCAAAACGGTCCCCAGACTTCAGAACACATTCTGCAGACATGCCCACTCTTTGAAGAAGATGAAGAAGAAGAAGATTAGGAACAAGCGTCACAGCAGTGGGGGCATTCACATATATGTTCTGCTTGCTGTTCCTTCAGTCATCTTAAAGTGTATACGCTCAGTGTCCCAGTCAGCTGCTTATTATGCGTTTTCTGATCTTTCCGGAGAGGGAGCCCTTTCTCCCCATCACCCCTAGGCACTCCCATTTCTACCATTCTCTGAATATGTATATTTTCACGCTCGACTTCCTCCTCGTCTTCTCGTAGGTTATCCCATGACTGCTCAAATCAATCCAATCATGGTCTCTTCTCTTATGTCGTTTGCCATTCACCAAAGTCAACACATCGGCTCTATTGTTTCCCTGACCGCAGTATGACCAGGACAGTAAATCCATGCAATGCTCTGCGCATTGTCCAGACTTTTATGTACGCACACGTACGCACGTGTGACTAAAAAATACTTAATTGTGAACGAGTGTGTCGGGAAGTACGGGCATATATTGCAGGAAATATGTAAACTACAACGAGTCGTTTTTCTTTCTCCGGTCTAAGTTCTGCTAATCCACAGGAGTTTACAAACGAGCGATGTATAAGACCAATAAAACTGATAAATGTGAACAGGACATACAAGACCTATAGGTCACTAACACAATCTATATCGTGTCCCTTAACCATTCCTACTTGTTATACACAGATGATATCGCTATAATAATTTTTGTAATTGATTATAGTGAGGTACAATGAATAATGAGATTAGGCGTGGGCGTCTGTAGCTATATTGACAGCAACGCAAGATATCTACAAAAATGTCAAGCATGCGTGACTCAGGTTACCTTTGACTTTGGTAATCATTGTCTAAAAAAATAATCAGTTCTCTCGTACGGTTGTCCTACTATACTAGCGATATGGTTCCACCGTTTATTGGATGTGGTAAATACACTGAGGGTATTAGTTACCAACAACGAAGTTGGATGTGATCGGCTATCTGTGCACATAAAATGGACACAACGCGCATTTCCATTCTCTGAACTACATCCTGCTGGAAATCTAGAAACTGCAGTTGTCAGGCTACAATAGAGATCCGGTGGGGGTTTGAAAAAGAGCGCAAACAATTCTGTAGTGACGCTATAAAACACATTAACAAAAAAAAAACATTGGGTTGTAAAGTTAAAATAAAATAGAACCGGACTTTTCGAGTTGATATTACTTAACTTGAGTCATAGAGGAGCAGACCGTGGCACTCCACAGCTAATATACATGTGCGACAATAAGGTTCTAGACTTCTACTTCAAGGTACATATAATAGAACATGTTTCTTCATCCCATGCATGATTTAGGAGACGACTAAGGAAAGTTGGAGATATGACTGACAACTGTCACGATTGACGCAAATTATACTTCTCACTTGTCTTTGCTGATTTCTTACTTTTGTCTTCTGTCAGACAACCCCCATAGATAAGCCACGATACGCTGACACGTGCACATCGCACCCGTGTCCTTGTGTGACATACTCCTAGGTGGCAAGAAATGTCGGATATACCATCACTGAAGATGGATTTAAAGGGCTGAAGGAAGAATGATCTACTAATTGACACATAAGTGCTGTATATGTTACTTTCCTGGAAGGACGTGATGATCATAGGAATACTATAGCACTGGAATGCCTCCTTTCAGGGATAATACACTCATCCATAAATCCTAACATAGCCATCATTTTGAGACAGCAAACTATATAGAAGCTTGGGGGTCACCACGATGACTCAACTGAGGATGATATTTGCTTTTGTAATAAATGATATTTACTGTCAATAGGAAACAACTCACCTTCTAAAAGTAGTATTTCATTCATATTAACTATCTTCTTCTACTGGCTTAAATCAACAAACATCATGTGCGGAACCGAGCAACAATGGGAACTAACAAATACTTTATATGTTTGATTATTCAGGTTGTCTGGTTTATCTCCCTTCATGGGCGAGACGGAAGCGGAAACATTATCAAACGTAACAATGGCAAAATGGGATTTCAACGCTGAAGAATTTTGATAATATTTCACCGGAGGCCAAAGACTTTATTAGCAAACTTTTGGTAAAAACTCCACAGTGAGTAGTCAGTAGGAATTGTTTTATTTCAATAGAACATTAGTCTATACATGAATATACATATATATGTGTGTATGTATGTAATTATGTATGTACACACATATGTATGTGTGTATGCGTGCGCGTGTGAGTGTGTGTATGTATGTATTTGTGTGTGTGCGTGTGTAATGTATGTATGAATGTTTGCAGGTTTGTTTGTTCGTGCGTACGTGTGAAGGAAACCTTGGGTACTCCACGATGTTTGTAAAGTTTAGCTTGGCTAAGTGACGACGTTAGTGAAGGTAATCTTGGTTAGGTCACGACGTTAGTGAAGGTAATCTTGGTTAGGTCACGACGTTAGTGAAGGTAATCTTGGTTAGGTCACGACGTTAGTGAAGGTAATCTTGGTTAGGTCACGACGTTAGTGAAGGTAATCTTGGTTAGGTCACGATGTTAGTGAAGGTAATCGTGGTTAGGTCACGATGTTAGTGAAGGTAATCTTGGTTAGGTCACGATGTTAGTGAAGGTAATCTTGGTTAGGTCACGATGTTAGTGAAGGTAATCTTGGTTAGGTCACGATGTTAGTGAAGGTAATCTTGGTTAGGTCACGATGTTAGTGAAGGTAATCTTGGTTAGCTCACGATGTTAGTGAAGGTAATCTTGGTTAGGTCACGATGTTAGTGAAGGTAATCTTGGTTAGCTCACGATGTTAGTGAAGGTAATCTTGGTTAGGTCACGATGTTAGTGAAGGTAATCTTGGTTAGGTCACGACGTTAGTGAAGGTAATCTTGGTTAGGTCACGACGTTAGTGAAGGTAATCTTGGTTAGGAGATAAATCAACCAGTGTAGGGTAACAACCCTAAACAGGAAGTAGGTGGCTGAGGTAACACTGGGCAAAATGTCAAGATATACAAAAATAGGTAGGTGTGTTACCAAAATAAAACATAAAACAACCTAACAACGAGATATCTCTGTATCTCGTTGTTAGGTTGTTTTATGTTTTATTTTGGTAACACACCTACCTATTTTTGTATATCTTGTAATCTTGGTTAGGTCACGATGTTAGTGAAGGAAACCTTGTTTAGGTCACGATGTCCGTAAAAGACAGGGAGGTATTTACGGGGGTGGGAGGGTCGGGGAACTGGCCGGTATCTACGTGAACGACAAATAACTAGACTTACAGTGATATAGTTGGCCAGTTACATATATAGAGAGCGAATGACCCTTTTTCAGGTATCAGAAAAGGGAGGTGGGGGGGGGGCCAACAAAAGATGAAATGTTGTTTATAAAAGAGTTTGGATTTAGCTGGCAAGATTGTATGTATAGAAACGTGTGTAAAAGTTCATATAATAAAAAAATATAACTGGTTTAAATAGAACTGGTGTAAAAAGACCTGGAGTAAGTAGAACTGGTGTAAATAGAACTAGTGTAAATGGAACTGGTGTAAACAGACCTGGTGTAAATAGATCTGGTGTAAAAAGAACTAGTGTAAATAGAACTGGTGTAAACAGACCTGGTGTAAAAAGAACTGGTGTAAATAGAGCTGGTGTAAATAGAACTGGTGTAAATTGAACATAGTGATTAACTATTCTGAAGTAGAAGGTTTCCGTGAAAAAAGTGGTGTTCAAAATGTATAAGCCATGGAAATTGCCACTCTTGTCTTAGAAGAAACTTTGCTCTGTACTACATCCCACTAGCCAGCAGGAGTTTGAGAACGAAACGCATGATGAAACGAAGCATGTCCTAAATGATACAGAATCCATTTCATAATAATAATAATAATAATAATAATAGTAATAATAATAGTAATAGTAATAATAATAATAATAGTAATAATAATAGTAATAATAATAATATTAATAATAAATGCTACAACGTGCCAGGTTGGTTGGGGTGTCCCCTTGAGACAATTGGTACATATTGATATTCAATTTGATTCAATGATACTTAATGTATTAATTGATACTTAATTTTATTCAATTATACTAAAATTCATTCAATGATATTCAAGTTTGATTCACTTATACTAAATGTGATTCAATAATATTAAATGTGATATTACCCCACGAACTATTTCACCTTCCAATAACGGACCCCATCAGTATCATCTGAAACACAACATTTTTCAAAAATGTCAATTTTGTTGCAGAAAAAGAATATCGTCGTCTGAGTGTCTGGAACATCAGTGGTTAAGGGTAAGTGAACATCAATGGTTGAGGGTAAGTGAATATTAGTGGTTGAGGGTAAGTGAATATCAATGGTTGAGGGTAAGTGAACATCAATGGTTGAGGGTAAGTGAACATCAGTGGTTGAGGGTAAGTGAACATTTATTTCTCGTGAATGATTTTGAAAAAAAATATGGCTGTGATCATTTTTATGTTAGCGTTATAGGTAATGTTAATGTTAGCGTTATAGGTAATGTTAATGTTAGCGTTATAGGTAATGTTAATGTTAGCGTTATTGATGATGTTAATGTTATTGTTATGTGTTATGAAGAACATATGTGCTCTGTCTTGTCCAGCAGTTACTGACATTCTCCATTTTCCCACTTCAGCAGTTCTGGATATTCAGGTGACTGTTATTAGACCCTGCCCCACTGTCGATAGATCATGGTACGCCTTAAAAATCGTTTTATTTTCTAGTTTTGTGCCCTCTAGTCTTTTGGACTTAATTCCGACCACTGTTTTGTTTAGTTCTCGGTCGGTGTGATATTTGAACATCAAATAACACCAATAACGTTGAAATCAACATTGTAATTTGCGTATTTCTTTACAAAATATCAAGAAAGCCAGTTATTGCAGTTAAGATGTAAACCCGGCGCATCGCATGCGGTTCTATGGGCTACTTGTCTGCTAACCTGGTGGACTTTGAGAACGAACGCAAAATAAAATATATCAGTCGGGACACTCATGATTTACTGATGTATCAAACATGACAAGATGTTTGGATGACATGACATCTAACAAACTGAATGTCAAACGAAGCGGTGAATGACCCGCATACAATCATAAGTTACATTTATATGAGATAAGGTGTCCATATGAAATAAGACTCAGAACGGATGTTTATAGCAAGGAAGGTGTCCAAATGAAACAATACTCACAGAACATGCGTTTGTAACAAGGCTGGTATCTTGAAACAAAACTTTGACGTTGTGACAACCGATGTAAAATTTGCATTAGAAAGATAATTGGAGAGGAGGTGGTGCCGCCAATTAAATCCATCATCTACTTATATACAGCAGTGGGATCGCTAAGGGTGAAATTACACATTTTCTATAGAGAACAAATGCGTAGGGAAAAATATAGTTTGTTGGTTGGTTGGTTGCTGATCCAGCGGTCCATGGGCGCATGCCCTTTGACCTGACATTAAATGGCATTATATTGCTGGGAAGTCTGTGGATTTTCGGCCCACCCCGGGACAGAGCCAGAGAATAACTATCACAGCTTCAGGAAGGTAGGATTCAACCTAAGCACTGCTCTTAGCCACTCTAGCCAAGATAGGGCTCACTGTGCTCATTCCCCGCCACCAACTGACTACTGGTTATGCCGAACTTCTCTATTGCTCCAGGCATGCAACCAAATATTCAAGTCAAAAAGATTGTCATGTCCTGAGTTACTGTGCCTCTATGATGGGTTTCAGCCATAGGAAAAAACAGTGCTGTCAGCTTCCTCTTCCACAGTGGTGCACATTACATCTCTGGCTCCCTCCCAACCACATACATATATATATTCAGGTAAAAATGAAACACATTTCAACAACAAAATTAAAGCATAATTGTATAGATGACGTGCAATGAAGCTTCTCTAAGAAGATAACCTCAATATAACGACATGTCATCTACTAAGGTTTTCTGTTGCATTGGTGGTTTGTCTATTGGGCCATTGGTAAGACCTACCGACGCAACCACATGCGTAAAAACAAATATAGTAGAAATGCATACTTCTTCTTCAGAGTTTATTCTCAATCTCCCGCTGGATATCTCTTGTAACAGGACAATGGTCCTACTATATTTCCAGCAGGATGTAGTCCAGAGAATGGAAATGCGTTGTGTCGCCGTTTTATTTGCGCCAATGGCCCGACACACCCGTCTTCGGCGGAAAAATGCATACAAGTCCACAAGATTGACTACTATCAATAGTGAAACGACGAAAACTTGCATTGTTTGAATATGTTGGTCGATATGAATTATATTTAAAAAAAAATATAATTAACCTGCAGGGAATAGTAGAAGAATGTAAGGAACAACGAAAGATAACGAAACTTATGGAATGACATTATAATAGTGTTAACAAGCAAAACTGTGCACTCATCCTGGTCGTCAGACACAGGAATGACTGGAGGATTGTGTTGATGAATCTAATGCAGTGCCCATACAGCATTGGCTGGTTGCTCTTTATGTATGAATGCTTCAAAATTGATGTTAATATTTGATTATTTATTAGACAATTGGTGACATTGATATTGATATATATATATGCTTCAAAATTGATGCTTCTACTTGATTATATATTTACTTGATTATATATTTACTTGATTATATATTTACTTGATTATATATTTACTTGATTATATATTTACTTGATTATATATTTACTTGATTATATACTATTTGATTATATATTTACTTGATTATATGCTATTTGATAATTGGCTACATTAATATTAAGTCATACAGTTGACACTTCTAATTATAGATGTTTATTTACTATTTCAGAGATCGGTAAAGAGACATAGGTATATTTGTTCTATTTCAGAGATCGGTAAAGAGACATAGATATATTTGTTCTATTTCAGAGATCGGTAAAGAGACATAGATATATTTGTTCTATTTCAGAGATCGGTAAAGAGAGAAAGCCGTCTACCTGAAAGATCACTGTCTAAAAAAAAATTGCGGAAGTTCGTGTACAGGCGGAAGTGGCAGGTATTTATTCGAATATAACTTGAGCTAGCTCAACTATATTATGTTATGGTTATATTATGGTTATATTATGGTTATGTTATGGTTATGTTATGGTTATGTTATAGTTATGATATGGTTATGTTTTGGTTATATTATGGTTATGGTATGGTTATGTTGTGGTTATGTTATGGCTATGGTATGGTTATGTTTCAACAAACACTTCTGTTCTTTAATCATGCATGGGAAGTCCTGCATAAGATGCAGAAGTGACTGTATATATAGACGTCATTGTAGACACGCGTTATGAAAACAGCTACTCAACATACATAGAAATAAGAAGTGGAGTAAGACAAGGATGCATTTTATCATTCAGCTTGTTTAATATCTATACATAGAATATCTTTACAAATATAGCAGGAATACCAGGAATCAAAGATCAGAGGGAAAATAATGAATGACCTGAGATATGCAGATGATGCTGTTCTTTTAGCAGAAAGTGTACATGGACTACACACACTAATAGATGCAGTCGATAAATCAATTAAGGAATATGGACTGGGTTTTAATCCTTCAAAAAACAATAACCAGGAGAAGTCAGAGACGAAGATGTAAAAACATGTGGAAGTATAAACATAGAAATATAATAGAGAGAAACTACAAGTAAAATATTATCAATATCCTGGACACATAGTCACACATGATGGCAGATGTGAAACAGAAGTTAAAAGGAGAATAGTAATGGCTAAAAGTACTTTCGATGACATGAGGAAAATAGTAACATCTAAACAAATTACAGACAAGCTAAAAATGAGAATTATAAAATGCTACATATATTCTATATTATTGTATGGCTCAGAAACATGGACAATAAACAAACAATTAGAAGACAGAATGTATGCATTTGAGAAGTGGATATATAGAAGAATAGGGAGAACATCCTCGAAAGAGAAGAAAATAAACAAAGATGTTCTAACAACACGTAATATGAACAAATAACACAAGGCAACAAAATAAAACTTTTTTTAATCATCTGAAACCAAAATACACTTTTCTAAAGGATTTTTTGGCGCTGATTTCAGATCTGGTATCAGTTTTTTTCTATCACGTCAAGTTTTAAAGTTATGAGTGATGTTAGTTTTCACTGAACTTGGCTGTATTTTTTCGAGAATCGCAAACATCAATTAAGCAAATGATTCACATCTTCTAGACTAAATCAAATATACTCACATCACAGCATAGATATGTAGAATGTTTCTTCAAAAATGCTTGGAATTTGATTTTCTGTTATATTCTTCGCCTGGATTATCACGGAATAGCATCCAGCAGAAGTCGGCCATCATACTCTCATTCCACAAACCTTGATAACGGCGCTCCATTAACTGAATGTCCTGGTGAAAACGTTCTCCTTGCTCTTCACTCACCATACCAAGATTTTCTGGGAAGAAATCTACATGGGAGTGCAAGAAGTGCACTTTTAATGACATGCGACAGCCAAGGTTCTGGTAAGAATCTATTAGACGCTGAACTCCTTCCCTGTACGTAGGGGACTTATGATTACCAAGAAAGTTTTCACAGACCCACTTGAATGCCTCCCAGGCTTCTAGCTCAGCTCCTGACAGAGACTGTTTGAAACCTTCATCTTGTAAAACAGATCTGATTTGTGGACCTATAAATATCCCTTCCTTCATTTTTGCAGCAGTGATGTTTGGGAATTTATTAACAAGGTACTGAAAACCTTCTGAGTTTGTCTTACCCATGGTCTTCACAAGGGTTTTCATCAGTCCTAGCTTAATATGGAGAGGTGGCAGAAATATTTTTTGTGGATCAACAAGGGGCATATTTTGGACACTGCTTGCTCCTGGCGTATAGATATGCCTGGGCTCCCAGACACGTTTGACATAATGTTCCGCTGTTGCTCGACTATCCCATAGGCATAGGAAACAGCAGTATTTAGTGAATCCTCCTTGCATGCCTATCAACATGCCAATGACCTTTAGATCACCACAGATGTTCCACTGGTGTGTTTTATAATGGATAACTTCAAGCAAACTGTTCATGTTGTAATAAGATTCTTTCAGATAAACAGAATGTGCAACTGGTATGCTTGGTTTTAAATTTCCATTGTGCAAAAGAACTGCCTTTAAGCTTCTTCGCGAGGAATCAATGAAGAGACGCCATTCTGATGGATCATGCACTTGTGATAAACTGTTGAAGAGACCATCGATGTCCTGACAATAACTCAATGAGCCGTCAACATTGAAGAACGTCGTCATGTTGAGATTTCGTTTTCTATAATAAGTTATGTTAACGTCCCTTGCAAGCAAATGCTTTTGCTTAAGCCTTGAAGCAAGAAGTTCTGCTTTATCTTTAGACAGATTTAGATCACGAATAAGATCATTCAGCTCTGCCTGTGTAAAAGTCTTAGGTTCTAAACATTCATCAACAGTATAATCTGGATCAGTTGAGTCTGCATTGTGAACAGCTGTGTTTTCACTGCATTCCTCCCCATCTTGCATAGATACGAGTCCACCAGAAGGAGGTAAAGGAATAGGCAATGCATCGTCATGTGGAACAGGCCTGATGGCAGAATCTAAGCTAGGATATACAATGTTCTGTTTATTTTTAGCAGAGAATCCATTTGTGTTCACCAGACAAAAGTAGCAATCATTGACATGGTCTCGCGGTTCCCTCCATAACATTGGAATTGCAAATGGCATAGCTGCCTTGCGGCCATTTAGCCAGTCACGTAGTCCGCTTGAACAACTGGTACATATGATATGTGGAGCCCAAGATTTATCCTGATCACCCAGTGGACAGCCAAAATACAATATGTATATCTTCTTTAGATCATCTGAAATTGTGCGCCGCTGTGATTTCGTCACAAATGAACCACACACAAAACAGAAACAGTTTGGATGATTGATGCATCTTCTAGGCATGATAATAAGTTAATAAGTACACAAAATAAGTTATCAAGTACACAAATGCAAGGTTTTTGCAACCTTTAAAATAAAAGAAAGTACAAAACAACGAAATCTCATAATATACTTGTCATAATTACTTTAAGCAAACACCACACGTGTATAAATGGATTTACTATCCTATCGAATACACAAAAATGGTAGCATCGATACTAAATCACGTGACCCGAAACTGAACAAAATTGTAACAGCCAGTAATAAAGTATCGATACCAATCTAAATAAAACATTGTACTCGATTTGTGGTCATAACCACTGTTGAAAGATATTATAATTAGCTATTACAAAAAAATGTTACGTGGTAGAAAAAAACTAAAGACAGATTTGAAATCAGCTAACCAAATACTACAAAACCCATATAAAATTATCTGTGATGATTTTTGTGTGTTGCCTTTTACATTTATTATTAAAATTATAATTATTAAAAGAAATAAAGATTAAGAAAATAACACATTTTGGACACCGTAAAAGATATGACACCGTGTCGAAGATCTCACTTGAGGGTGAAGTCGAAGGGAGACGAGCAAGAGATAGGCAGAGATATAAATGGTAGAGTAACATCACATGATGGACAGGTTACAGTCTAGCAGAGTGCACCACCAAAATAACATACGGGCAGGGCCGGCCCTAACAATTAAGGGGGCCAATGCGAAACGGATTGAACGGGGCCCAGTCTGGGTAGAGAAGAGGATAATAAAATAAATTCTAATATGAATTTATGGGCTATGAAGTGCGGGGCCCACTGCGGCCGCATAGGTTGCAATGGCCTAAGACCGGCCCTGCATACAGGGGATGTTGGGGGTATGTATCAGACAACCTTCGTTACAGAAACGGCACTTCATGATCATGAGGATATTTATCTATCACTAGTCGGAAGATAATTATAGTAACTCTGGTTTCTTTGTTTGTTTTTTCTAAAGCCGAATTGATCGTTTACCGACCTCATTGTTTATGTTGTGTTTAATTTGTTATTGTTTATGTTGTGTTTAATTCTTTATTGTTTATGTTGTGTTTAATTCTGTATTGTTTATGTTGTGTTTAATTCTTTATTGTTTATGTTGTGTTTAATTCTTTATTGTTTATGTTGTGTTTAATTATTTATTGTTTATGTTGTGTTTAATTATTTATTGTTTATGTTGTGTTTAATTCTTTCATGTATTATATGTTCGTTATATGACTCAACAAACTGAATGTTCTGTATTCTGTACATTCAACAGATCTCTGCTGTTTATTAGGTAGGGGTATGAATATGAACTATTTCACTATATTATTTCCTAAAGTGGTATTTAGCGTGTGTATTAAAACATCCGATACTTTCTTGACGACATACAATACAATTATGTACAATTTCCTAATGTACATTTTTTTCTACTTTTCCCAGAAAGCCATCAACGCAATGCTTGCTCTTCGTCGAATGGGAGTTTCTTTATGTTAAAAGCTCCCCCCGGGACCAACAAACTTGCGGTTGTGAGTACATGATTGTTTATACATTTTATACGGGTATTCACCTGCTGCAGGTGTGTTGCAATGTTTATGATACCTACATGCTACTTATAAATAACAATTTATGCACCTAAGGTGACTCTCTCTCTCTCTCTATATATATATATATATATATATATATATATATATATATATATATATATATATGTGTGTGTGTGTGTGTATGTGAGTGTATTTGTGGTCTGTAAAGAGGATCATTTTCCTTTCCTGGTCATCTAGATTAGTGGTTCACACCGTGGTCCATATGACTACCCCTCCAGAGACCAGTAAGACTTATCGAGGAGCCACGGAGACACATTTTAAAATTTGCCAATGCCGAACAAACAAAATACTGGAAGATACATGCTGTAAAAAGGCCTTGCTGTGATTCTGACGTAGTTCTTATATTGGCGATTGGTCACGGCTGTAAAATCCATGAGACTCAAGTTAGTTAGTCGTCGGATCATCATCACTTCAAACTGGACACGTCCATAGTTGCTCAGATAACTTTCCCTGAGTGTATCCGTCATTGCACTTCTGCTGACAGTACCGGTCCTCTGCTGGTTGACCATCATTCTTCTACGTCCTCCAAAATGTTCACTTCTAGCAACGTCGCATTTCAAACCCTGTTCTTTAATCCTGACCATTGAAACAGAAATCATCATCCACACGTCTCACTCTCCCGTTTTATTCTCTCTTATGGAGAACAGAACGTCAGCGCGTTCCATTTCCCCATCGCCATGTGCCAGAATCGCCCATGACGCCAGTTAATCTGCTCTTTCATTGCCTTGAACACCCACATGTCCGAGTAGGAAAATAATTGTAACTACTTTCAAAATCGCCTTTCTCATGGCCTCATTCCACTGATCGCGAACGAGACCTAATTGTACCTTCATAATCATAGTCATAAAGTCACTGAAGATGCAGACCCGTTTTATCTTCTGTGTGCCTACCCACTCAAATTCCCTGGTTACCAATACCTGGTCACATATACCTGGTTACATATATCTGGTATGCTCCTAGACTCGTGTATACCAAGCCCTTCTCCAGAATAGTCATGCGTGATAATATCACACAGCTTCATATGTTTTTGCTTATCTGACCTTTGACCTTGCTTGTCATTAGATATCGATTCTAAGTACACACACAAACACACACACAAACACACACACACAAACACACACACAAACACAAAAACACACACACACAGCGACTAATGATCACTCACATCAGTCAATACCTGTTACGAATGCCTGAGACCAGCAGGCAGGGATATTCTGCAGACGAAATTGATATATATTAACCTAGGAGTCCCCTATTTGTGGCAACAATCCACTCTTTCTCTGACGTTTTGCACGCACGTGTCATGGCATTTTCTATATCTAAATACGCACAATTCTCACACTATTTCTTGAACATTATGTTGGACAATCAGCTATTCTGTTTAAAACACCACAAGAAGAAAATGAGTAATTATTCTAGTCTTAAGTGCTGCAGAAAGATGCTACGAATATCATGGACAGAGACAAAGACGAACATAGATAATTTTACATATCAAAAGCTAAATGACGAGTGGCTTCTAAGTACACTCGTAAGAAGGAAGCTACATTATTCTGAACACTTGCAGACACGGTTGCATCGACAGGCTGATTCTGAGTGCTTGGAAAGAGAAGAAAAGGAAGACCAAAAAGACGATAGCCAGCGACATGCAAATGCAGGCTAGCTTGACTGGTACAGAGAGGTGTTCAGAGTATCCACGACGAAGACAACGTTAGCGAAAGAATATGTGGCTTGAAATATTTATAGTCTAAATATTTATATGTATAATTTTTATAATAAATATAATTATAATTATAACAAACATTTATAATCTTATAACACTTCTTCTAAAACAGATTCATATCTTAGCTATTTCCTCCACAGATTCCGCCTTTCCCAAGAAAACTCTACCAATACTGTCACAAGAGAAAGACTTACACTTCATTGATGTATGCAGTGGTGTTACGTTTGATGATAATCAATACATGTTCCCCAATATATCGATCTTTATGTATGCTTTATAAGATTATTGACACCCGCACACACATTGCCAATGAGTGTCATTGTTGAAAAAATCAGTACACAGAAAACGAGATTTGAGCCACGAATTTTCAGCTGACCCCTATTCTCCTAGTAACTGGAGTCAACACGTTTTCCGATTTAAATCAAACGTGGATTAGTTGAATACATAAAACGTATTGAATCAAGTTGCTAAACGAATAGGTGTCAGCTGAGCGGTCATTGTTCAAACCCCAGTTGTTGCTTTCTGATTTTTGTCTATAATATTGTGAATGTTCATTTATTATAATGTTCGTTATTGAAAGTGCCTCCGTGAATTGTACGATCCCCTCTGCTAATTATCAGTCATTACGTTTGTCATAATTGTATTTTTGTCATTGACATTGTAATCATGCTCGAGCTCCAATCACCTCTACGCTGAACGATAAGAGTGGATAACAAACCATCCTACGGTCAACGACAAGAGTGGATAACAAACCTCCCTACGGTCAACGATAAGAGTGGATAACAAACCTCCCTACGGTCAACGACAAGAGTGGATAACAAACCTCCCTACGGTCAACGACAAGAGTGGATAACAAACCTCCCTACGTAAAACGACAAGAGTGGATAACAAACCTCCCTACGGTCAACGACAAGAGTGGATAACAAACCTTCTGGGGACAGACAAAAAAAACTAACGAGAATTGGGTCAATACGAGAAATTTGAAAGGAAATACTCCTTAAGTGCGACGCAATCCCACAAGTTGTATCTATATGTATGTGGCGTGGGTTACAAATAAAGGCGTTCGCATCGATGGAAAGCATACAATTTTAGACAACATGCTTCCCGGTTAGACAGAGCTACAAATACACAGATGTTCCTCTGATTTAAAAAAAAATAAATTGGTAGCATATCCTGTACATGACTTAGCTATCAATCCAGCATTTGTTGGCAGTGGTAATTTTCTAGGCAATATAAATACTTTAGTACCTTGCCATTGCTTTCTGAACGGGACGGATGCACAATTGCCTGTGGCGGGGATCGAACTCGGTGCATTGGCCGTCACAGACGCGCCCTGCACCACTTCGCTACAGAGCCGGGCCCTTTGAGTTTTACGTCTCATAAACGTGATAGGGGTTTCTTGAACGAATTGGACTTTTCAGTCATCCGCGTTAACTACCAGTGAGATGCAACAACACAAGTCTGAAACTCCGCATCGTCTGTGATGAACGGCTATTTTAGTATTCTACAAGCATTCATTGAATGCGCCTCGGAAAGATATACCACGAGCTCTCCATACAATGATATAGCCTTTGCAATATCATGCAACAGTGTGCTGTAAATAAACATTAACTGGAACTTGTTATTAGATATATGTGTTTTTCTAGATATGTTTAATCTGTACTGATCAACACATTCGAAAAATGGTCACGACATCCCAGAAGAAACCCTTTACCAAAGCAAGATCTGTGGACTGTGTCTATTAATTATAGCTCATCCGATTGATCAGGGTTTTCTATTGGTCACTTTGTTTATACTTTGTGCTCGTATAAACAACCATTGCAAAGCAATATCAGACGGCGATCAGCAAACCATTGACCAGTTCAGTCTGATCAGCAAACCAGTGACCAGTTCAGTCTGATCAGCAAACCAGTGACCAGTTCAGTCTAATTAGTAAATCAGTGACCAGTTCAGTCTGATCAGCAAACCAGTGACCAGTTCAGTCTGATCAGCAAACCAGTGACCAGTTCAGTCTGATCAGCAAACCAGTGACCAGTTCAGTCTAATTAGTAAATCAGTGGCTAATTCCATTTGATCAAACCAGTGAGCAATTTAGTCTGATCAGCAAGCCAGTGACCAGTCTGGTCTTATCAGGAAACCATTGACCAGTTTAATCTGATCAGGACACCATTGATAATTGATCAACAAACTAGTGACAAGTTCAGTCACTATGTCAGTCCGCAGGATCTATATCAGTTGAAGAACTTACCCTAATAAAAATTTAACAAGTATGTCTATAAAATGTACATACTGTAAAGTAGCGTCCAGCAATATTTGTTCTAACAATCAACTGCTACAGTGACGTGGTTAGTTTTGTAGCTTATCCGGGTATCAAGAGATTCCTGGCAGTACACAAATCTGTGATTTTTGTCAATGAGTGAAGGCGCATCGGTGACAATCCGAAAACTGTGTAAAAAAACATATGCAAGGTTCCAGTTTTCTTTACCACCGTAACCCTCACTAATTTGGGAGCCGCGTAGTGCAGTGGCTAGCGCACTCTCTTCGCATATGAGTGGTCCTGGATTCATTCCCCAGTTGAGGCGGAAATGTTTTTCAAATCGCAACGGCTCACAGGTCGACCCAGCTTTAAATAGGTACCGGATTAATCCGGGAAGTAAAGACTGCGACGGAGAGGAGATGGCTACCGCCATCATTTTGCAGAGCCTCTGAAATATGAGATCGCTAACATCCCACACCCCTACGGCATTAATAAATGATATGGGTTGCTTTAATTTTTTTAACCCTCAATAATAGTTTGCAAAGGTCCAGTTTTGTGTACTACGGTAACTTCAATAATTGTGTGAACGGTTCCAGTTGTGTGTACTACGGTAACTTCAATAATTGTGTGAACGGTTCCAGTTTTGTGTACTACGGTAACTTCAATAATTGTGTGAACGGTTCCAGTTTTGTGTACTACGGTAACTTCAATAATTGTGTGAACGGTTCCAGTTGTGTATACTACGGTAACTTCAATAATTGTGTGAACGGTTCCAGTTGTGTGTACTACGGTAACTTCAATAATTGTGTGAACGGTTCCAGTTGTGTGTACTATCCTAACTCTCAATAATAGAAGAGTAACGAGTATAATAAAAACACGCCTTATTATGTCATGCATTTGAGTATTTCCGTGCATTTAATTTGTTAGCGTTGGCAGCAGGCAGCACAAAGTCTCAACATAGCGATGAAACAAAAACACATCAAGAATAAAAGTCAAGTATGAAGTTCAGTTTTGATTTCCCCCTGTAGGTCATTTAATGTCCAGGGACACGGCACACCTCGTCAATAATTAATGGCGCCTCCTGCACTAATGTGAAATTATACACATTTCATTAGTGTGTTAATTATTATTCTTGGAATGCATGAAATCGTTTGTAAGAATGTTGGGTCCTTGTCTGGAACGCGTGTCGATTTGCCTATTTAAGGGATAATTAATCTTAATAGTATACAAATAATTAACTAATTAAAATATTATTTATGTTTAGGTTTAGGAGAGTTATGTTTGAAATAACTAACACTAACCTTAATTCGAAATAAATTTATATTAACATAATCAGGGGAAATAATCAAATAGGTAGGCACGCGTTCCAGACAAGAACCGAATGTTGAATGCTGAAATAAGGAGTGCAGTATTCTAACATCACCGTTCATAGTGGAAGTATTTTGTGTGATAAAAGTTCGAGAAATAACACTCAAAAATTAAAAATGTATAAATGTGTACAGAATACGGGGGAAATTGCGGATGTTGTCAACCATAGACCAACATAACGAACAATAACGGAGTGTGGATTACTGTTCCCAACCACATAACAACATTACCAATAATAACGGTAGTTATATGGTATATGTAATACGGATGTTATATGTTACATGTTTGTTATTACTGAGGATACTTCATTACCTGTACGGGGTGATCGTTGTTGTTGTAATAGCCCTTGTCTCGATTGGTTTGTTCTCAGTGGTTTGAGTGCACAGTTTTAAAGTCTTGACAAAATCGCATCTTTTTTTGGGAATGCGGTTGGTCAAGTACGGAAGAGCCCGTGTACGAGAGTTGCTAGGCGATTTGGTGCCGTTGAACGGACTAGTTCAATTCCCTTTAGTCTCAATAATGTTTAATTCATCCTCTGGCTTCCTTCTTGAATTTACTTGAATAACGGGAGTGTAGCTTACTTTTCTCAACAATATTGCAACTATCACATGAATCTAGTGTTCAGGTCATGCAAGAGTAAAGACAATAACTCATGCATTGTCGGGAATGAGACAGAGCCATGATTCTGAACCGTTTTAGGACAGTGGTCACCGTTTGAAGCAAATATACTTTCGTGCCCCAACTTACCGCGGCTGGAGATTAAAAATAAATTCCGTGCATTTCGTTGGTCACATGCATGCCTTGTGAAAAACGATACTACAGGGAACAGTCGATTGTGGACGAAGCAAAGGATGTCAGAGATTCATCGACAGACAACATTAAGGACTGAACAGGCGAGGATCTTTTCTCACTTATCCGAATCGCTGACGTTATAAATGTATGGAGGACTGCGTGTATATGCACATAATGTGGTACTACTACGACCCTGAGTTGTCAAGGTCTTTTGGATGGATAATGAAGGATGGTTCAGTATCCATTTATTTATGACATCATACAAAGTATATTAATTTCAGTTCTCAAAGATTTCTCTCCAGATGTCAAATTCTTCACATCGGTACCAGTCTTTGGAAGGATAAACATAATAAATACCACGTCAACCCTATACTTAACAGTTAAACATGTGCATATATAATATAAAAATTCTTGAGACTAACGGGAATTGAACCAGTCCGTTCAACGGCACCAAATCGCCTAGCAACTATTGAACACGCGTTCTTCCGTACTTGACTAACCGCATCTCCAAAAAAGATGCGATTTCATCTTATAGTAGCTAGGCGATTTGGTGCCGTTGAACGGACTGGTTCAATTCCCGTTAGTCTCAAGAATTTTAAAAAAAATTGTCTTCTGGCTTCCTACTTATATTTACTCAGATATAATATAGTGGACTGGTTCTCAACATGGGCAATATGTCTCCTGTGGCCCACAGCTATTTTCTGAGAGAGAAGGTGGACACGAAGACAAAACGTTAACATGTTTATTTTAATGTTTAAAAATTAAGTATTGTCTGTATATAAGCCCATTGCATACTTCAGCAGTGAAAGAATTTTTCAAACATATCCGCCTCTATGCACAGGAATATCGGATACGTACATTTGTGATCATAGGTCAGTAAATGATTTGTTTAAAATAATAAAATCTAAACATGAATTTTAGCGTGCAGTCTTGTACTCTCCCATGAACTCTCTTTTAGTAGGACAATAGTTTGACTATATTTCCAGCAAGATGAAGTCTAGACGATAACGAAGCGTTATTTTATGTATTGCTTGTCCCAATGAGCCGACACATTAGGTCTAGATATTGACATGTATACTGCTAACGATTTACTAATTCCATAAGACGTTGACATAGTCATATACAAGTTAGTATCCTAGGTTGCTGGTAGCATCTTGTTTACTAGGACACTGACGCTGTACACTATCCTCTTTATCACTATTTTATCACCGACCTGCATATTAACCTCGACCATCGTTGCTTGAGCCACTGTTTGGGTCGCCCTCGACCTAACAACAGACGCATACTTATGGCATGTAATAATTGTAAAAAGAAAGAATATTGCGAGTATGAAAATAATACTATATCATTGCAAATATAATACTTTATCATTGCAAATATAATACTTTATCATTGTTAATGTAATACTTTATTACAAGTGTAATATCCTATTATTACAAATGTAATACCAAATGTAATAACGGATGCAATAACCTATTATTGTATATGTGAAACCTTGTTCCTTATGTATTACCTTATCATTGCAAATGTGATGTAAATGTATTACCTTATCATTGCAAATGTGATTTTTCTGATTTATTTTCTTTTAGTTTTTTTTGGTTTGCCTGATATATAAAGAAAATAACATATAAACACCCGGTTTTGTTTATATCTATACGTTTGCTTGTGAATATATGCAAGTATGTGTTAGTGTGTGTGTGTGTGTTTGCGATTAAGATACATCCAGCAAGAGAGTGTGTGTGTTTGCCATGAGTTTCTCTTTGTCTTCTTCTCATTCTGTTTCCGTCTGGCACTCATTTTAAGCCTTATATTGGAAATCATTCAGTAATTCAAAGTACCTATCCGGTATTAAGTCCATCGTGTTCTTCTTATTGTTGTCGAAACATATTGCTGGTTGGTGTCTGCTTTTACTTGCTTGCGTGACTTGAATTCTTCCCAACCGATATGTGTGAGTTTTAAAAGACATTTATTGTCACATAAATTAAGTTTCCTTCCCAGTATTTTAGCTATTTTTCAAATTCAAAAACATATGTTACTAAGTATGCCAAAAAGCCAATGCTGTGTCATATCAAATGATACCAATGTTCAAACTACCATACATAATTCTGAACACTAAGGAAATGTTGATGTTTGTTTGAGAACCCCAGGAATTACGAGCGATTAGCTCTTAGTTCCTTTGTGCAGTGGGGTGTATTTCTGAGCTTTCTTTCATGTCTATTGTAGGAGACTTCTACTCAGACGGAGAATACGATTGTACAGATGACATGCTACAAAACTTCCATAAGAGAGCCTCAATATAACGGTATGTCATCTACTAACGTTTTCTGTGGCATGGGTGGTTTAATGGGAAAAGATCACAGTACAGATATGGTCAGAATATATCAAAGAACTTTAGGATGACAATAGATCCGAGATAAACATATAAGATAACGGTGTGGGCCCATTAATACTTGCTGAAGAAGTAATCGAGGTCCTAAGACACAGGAAATATGGCAGGTCCAGACAATATCACATTAGAAGAATTAGCAGCTTTAGATGACTTTGAAGTTGAAATAATCACAAAATTGCTGAATGGTAAATATAATAGTGGACACATACCCAATGACTTAATGAGGTCCATATTTATAGCCTTACCTAAGAAACCAGGGACCACCGAATGTGAACAACAGCGGACAATCAGCCTCATGAGCCAAATAGCCAAAATACTTCTCAGAATCATCATGAGGAGAGTGAGAAACCAAATAATATCATAAATAAGTCCAGAACAATGTGGCTTTGTACAAGGCAAAGGTACCAACAATGCTATTTATATTTTATATATATTGAGAACACTAATTGAGAAGTCTATAGAGGTAAAAACAGATCTGTACCTCTATTTTATAGACTACAGAAAAGAATTTGACAAAGTTAAACCATAGCGAAATTATACACATGTTAGAGAATTTGAACATTGACAATAAGTATTTAATAATCATTAAGAGCATTTACTGGCAATAAACAGCAGCAAGAAAAGTAGGAAATCAATTTGGCCCTTTTCAACAAATAAAACAAGGAGTTAGACAGGGATGTGTACTTTCACCAGACCTGTTCTCTTTATACAGTGAAAACATATTGTGTGCAATAATAGATATCCCTGGAATATCAGTGGCAGGACATAACATAAATAATTTGAGATATGCGGATGACGATGTTATTATTTGCAAAAAGTGAGGAAGACCTTCAAGATGTAATTAATGTAGTAGTAGTGTTATAAAGTAAAGAGAAATGCCTCTTTCTAAATATCAAGAAAACAGAAGTAATGGTTATTTCAAAGAAACAAAATAACACACCTTGCAAGATCAAAGTGAATGATATAGTATTAAAACAGGTCCACCAATTCCAATATTTAGGTACAATGTATACAGCAGATGGAACAAGTTCAACAGAAATAGAAGAAGAATAGGACAGACAGAAACAACATTCAGAAAAATTAACAGATATATTGTGTAATACGACCTTGTCATTATAGGTGAGAAATGAATTCTGTAGTTCTATATAACTCATATACTAACATATGGATGCGAGTCTTGGACAATAAATAAACTGGAAAGTGGGAAAGTAGAGGCAATAGAGATGTGATTCTATAGAAGCGAACGCAACCGTATGTGTAACAAATGTTGATACATATTATTATATTTATACCAATTTTATGTTACCAATGCCAAACAAGATCACTGTCCAAGACACAGGGTAGACAGATTGGAGTCTGTGAAATGAGATGTCTAAGGAAGATCGTTGGTTTCAATAAAACACAACGAATAAGAAATGAAGACATCAGAAATTTCATAGCAACTATTCCAGGCATCAAATATATAGAAAGACAACAGATTAAATGGTTCAGCCATCTTATGAGAGTGGAACCTGATCGTCAACTATTCATAGGGTAGGGCCTACAACAACATAATTGCTGGTTACAGAGCAAGAGGAAGACCAAGAGGTAGACAACAACAGGTGACATACTTGAAAAAATGGCATCACAACAACGAACGCAACACAATTTGCTAGAGATAGAAGACTTAGGCTCGCCACGACTCATCACGGAACTGATGGCTAGGACAAG
This sequence comes from Meghimatium bilineatum, assembly GCA_034231615.1. Taxonomy (NCBI): domain Eukaryota; kingdom Metazoa; phylum Mollusca; class Gastropoda; order Stylommatophora; family Philomycidae; genus Meghimatium; species Meghimatium bilineatum. The sequence goes on along the minus strand of CM067318.1, from coordinate 45,373,451 downwards.
ACTAAACCGATGCTACTATTAATATTACATTGGTGTTAAAAGTCGATGTCATGATGTCTAGGAAAATATCCGCCCGTCGATCAGCAGCAGTGATACTTGGGTTGCAAAGAAAGTTTCTATATTACGATGTAAAATAAGAATTACGGAGCTACTTTGATACTCCAGTCCAGCAATTTCCAGCAACATTGTAGTAATCAATTTCTTCAGTATGCACATATATGTTTATGTAAATTTTAATAGGTGGAATTTCAAGACAACTATCGTTCAATCGATAAAACGTGAAAACTGCCGTTTTTTTCCTTAATATTTTCTTGATGCCCCAGCTCAAATGACATAGGATTCTGGGTTGTTCTCCGGCACTTGAGACGTATTATTTTTAGACAATAAGGTTTTTTAGGGGGTTTATGGATGTATGGCTGTGTTAGGAAGTTTATGGATGTATGGTTGGGTTATGGGGTTTATGTATGTATGGTTGTGTTATGGGGTTTATGGATGTATGGTTGTGTTATAGGGTTTATGGATGTATGGTTGTGTTATGGGGTTTATGGATGTATGGCAGTGTTAGGAAGTTTTTGGATGTATGGCTGTGTTAGAGAAGTTTATGGAGGTATGTTTGTATGAGGTGGTTTATGGATGTATGTTTGTGTTAGGGGTTTATTGATGTATGTATGTTTTAGAGGGTTTATGGATGTATTTTTGTTTTAGGGAGTCTAGGTATGCCCAACAAGGCCACAGTGTATAGATAGATAAATGGATGCATGGTTATGTGTATTGGGTTTATTGATACATGGTTGTGTTAGAGTCTCTAAATTTACAGTTTTGTTGAGGGGGAGCGGTAAATGGATGCATGGATGTGTTATGGGTTTTACAGATGTATTGTTGTGTTATGGGTTTTACAGATGTATTGATGTGTTATGGGTTTTACAGATGTATTGTTGTGTTGTGGGTTTTACAGATGTATGGTTGTGTTGTGGGTTTTACAGATGTATGGTTGTGTTGTGGGTTTTACAGATGTATGGTTGTTTTATGGGTTTTACAGATGTATGGTTGTGTTGTGGGTTTTACAGATGCATGGTTGTGTTATGGGTTTTACAGATGCATGGTTGTGTTATGGGTTTTACAGATGTATGGCCGTGTTATAAGTTTTAAAGATGTATGGTAATGTTGAGTGCAGCAGTATCCTATGATGGTTGTGTCGTGCCAGGCTAGTAGCATATGCTTGAGAACCAACTATTTTATCACGAATTTATCTTCTTTGTATACCTATGTGCAGTGAATACACATCGGGAACCCTCCGCCATCATGAAAACTGTCACAAAGGGAGATAATGGTGAAGTGTCTTCTACCCTGCGTCTATTCGTCATTAACAGGGAATATTTGCTAGAATACAAAAGTAAGAAATCAAAACAGGGTATAATATTTACCGAAGAATAAGAGACAACTGAATATACAACATGAAACGTAACAGTAAAGATAAATATTGGAGAGATTTTCAGTGAAAGATAGCTTCGCAATATAGTCATAACATCTACTTTCGCAATATAGTCATAACATCTACTAGAAGCGTATCGATACATCGTGGTGCCCATGTGGGCCTGGTATGCCCCAGGTAGGATTCATACACGGATAAACTATCAATCACCCACATCTGTAGACAGTTTAATGTTTATTAATAACTACATTACAGAAGTTGTTTGTAGTAGCTGATGTTTATTTCTATCATAATTCAATGTTTGTTTACTTCAATGATTATCAAGAAAAGTTTATGTTAAAATGTACTTGTTATATTAGAAATGGCTTGTTAGTTCGTTTTCAAAAGGTATATATATATATATATTTGATTGTTCTTGATTACAACTACAGTGTTCCCCTTTATCTCTGGGATCTTCTAATGAGAATTCCTCTCATCTATATTAGTCGTCCTGCTCACTGTACGAGACTTTGCGCGACAGACTCCGCGATTACTTATGTAATCGTGTAACTATTCACGACGGAAACAATGCTAAAGAACCGAGTAATTTTATAAGTAACTTGAGTCTCATTTTCATGATTTCAAAGGATTCGATTTCGTAGCATCGTTTGCATGTGGAACAATCCCGCTGTCTTAATCGGGTGTTCTCGTTGTACAGTGTCGTCGTTTCCAGTGACGGGAGACTTTTCATCTTACCGAAATGATCACGATTACCTCTTGATCTTGGAATACCAAGTAAACGAATTTTCACGAACAATTAAAAATTAACAATAATCTGTTTATAACAGAATCTGTTTGTAACTAGTTTGTAACTAGTTTGTAACTAGTTGATGTATGTTAGAGATGTTTTATTCTCCTGGTCTCTTGATTCCAAATTATACTCTTTTGAGGTAGTTGTATCCATGATTGCAAATCTTCTGCCAGAGTTTATGGACGGCAATATGTTTCTTTGACTTTGACTTATACCAGTAATAGAATTCCTTGTGCTAGTATTTTGGCTACGAAACTTGACTTCAATCATTGAGCTAGGAACTTTCTTCAGAATCAACGTTCTCCCAACTTCATCGGTCGACTCCTGCAAACAGAACAGAAAATTCATTAATTTATTTTCAATAAGAGAAGTGTCTTTCATTACTTTATTTTCAATAAGAGAAGTGTCTTTCATTACTTTATTTTCAATAAGAGAAGTGTCTTTCATGATCATACTCCCGTCGGATCTCGCATGCTGCGGGATATGTCTTAGTAGATTTTCAGAAGACGTTGTCCAGAGAATGAACATGAGTTATGTTGTCAAGAGTACGGACATGCGTTGTGTTGTCCAGAGTACGGACATGCGTTATGTTGTCCAGAGTACGGACATGTGTTATGTTGAGGATTTGTATCTGCAAATGGCCCAAAACATCCGAACTTGAGTGGTAGAATAAGAGACGTACTCGCAGACAATAGAATAAGAGAAACACTCACAGACAATAGAACATAGCAATCAACTGAACATCCCATATATTGAAAGAAAAAAATTTTGATAGAGCTAACAGAGACAAACTATAGGCATAATTAGAAAATAAAGGGTCCACGGCCAACTCCTAGAATACATCAGAGCACTACATCAGAACTTCCAAGCAAGAGCAAGAACACCAGAAGGAATGACAGACATATTCATAATAACATATGGAGTCAGACAAGGATGTGTATGTGGTGCAATAGGAATGCAGTGCTCTAGGCGGACCCGGGGTTAGCAGATAACCAAGATCCCAAATGTACCTCCTCGCGGTGCACCCTGGTAACAGATAACAGCAGCTCGAGCTGATTCGGGCCAAATCATTTGGAGATCGTGTCCGAGAATGTGGAGGAAGCAGTTGGAAATAGATTTGATTGCAAAAGAGACAGACAATATCTCCGACACCACCAGCAGCAACACATGCAGCGGCACTGTCGACATACAGTGTCGCCTGTTAGTGCAGTCAGAACATTGGAGGGGCTGCCAATGTAAAAGGCACGTAAAGGTGGTTGCATGGAGAGAAACAAATATATGTCATAATGAGTACAATGACACAATGAAAGGGCAGAACAGCGCCAGAGGGCAGCGCGAACTGCAAATGAAAAGTGAAAAGTTCCTAGGAAAGGGGAACTATAAGTTCTGTTAGCTCAAGACGATCTTCTAGTTACCTGTGATCCTTATAAGCAGAGACCCAGACCCAATCGTGAGCGCTCGGAAAAGTAAGAAGACCTAAACCAACTCTAATGTCGAGCCTTCCTAAACCGGAAATATGCTCGCGAAGAGAAAGGGTTCCGAACACGATGGGCTTAGGCAAGAAGGTGACAACGATGGCAGTCCTGGCCCAACTCTATTGTCAAGCTTTCTATACCGGAAATACACTTGCAGAGAGAAAGGGTTCAGTACCTGCTGGGCTCAGGCGCTATTGGGACAAGGTCGCTCAGCTCGAGAACGCCTTGCGCTCAAACGCGTGGCGTGAGACTAAAACTTGTGCGAGGGGTTCACGATCTCTGTGAACGACGCCTCGGGTAGGAGGGCGAACGAGCCAGGGTCCAACACTTCTGGTGAGTTCTTCCATACGGAACCAGGCTCGCGGATGAGAAAAGGTTCAGTACCCGATGGACACAGGCAGAGTTCGTCCAATTGCACGAGATGGGTTTATAGACGGTGGAGCACCTCGTGACAAAAAGACGCGTTCGACAAGCGTCTTGGCGAAGAGGCACTACACACCAGCGTGCCCGGCGAAAGATACATAGGCTGTCACGGACTAGCGACCAAACCCGAAAGAAAGGAATGACGAAAATGGATGTGCTGGACCTCGGACGTCCTGACCACAAGTGGCCAACCGGTGTGCAAATATTCACAGTTTTACTGTGGAACTTGCAGCACAACGTACTTCACGCTCCCTGGCGGAAATCACACAAAATATTCGTTGTTGTTATTTGAGAGCGAACGCTGAAGAAGAAGAAGAAGAAGAAGAAGGGATGTGTATTATCCCCGGTCCTATTTAACCATCTGTATAGACAAAAAAAGCAAAGAGACCTTAATATCAATAGAACAAGAAAACAAAGGAGATCAAGAGAGCGGAGAAAACGAGGATAATAACAACATAAATTAATTGCTATTCGCAAACGATCATGTGTTGATATACAATGATATTTCTATACTACTAGAACATCTAAGCGCAACGAAATGAACAACATAAGAATCAACAAAATAACAACAGAAACGTTTAAGGTATGCAGAAATTAATCACAACTGGAAATGTACGTAGACGGCCTAAAAATTCAACCAAGGGATTCAAGTATTTAGGCAGCACGTTATCGGACTACGGGAGACTAGATAAAGCAATAGAGACAAGATGTCAGAAAGCAAACACAGTTTTATATCAATTAGCAGCACTGCTGAAACATCAGAATATCGACATGATCTCCAAAATAACGTAAATAAACACAGTGTTCATACCGACACTGTGCTACCAATTCCAGACCTGGACACTGACAGATAAACTATAGAAAAAAACTGGTTTTATGTGAAAAGAAATGCCCGAGAACAACACTAGAGATAAAAGAAAATATAAATTAAACATTGACACTATAAAAACTGTGATGAAATCAATCAATTAATTAATCAATCAATCAATTAATAAGCACGTAACCTTTCAGGATCGTAGTGGTACCACATTGGATTATTCAGCACAGAGTCCTCAAGCGATTTATATCCTCATCGACGCGGATGTGTAGAAATATCCTGCTCTGTCCATGCCTTGATGTAGTCTGTATATGCCTTTAGTTTCCCTCCTCTGCTTCTTCCCCCTTCGACAGTTCCCTGCAGTATTTTTTTTGGACAATGAATCATGTCTGCATACATGTCCAAACCATGCTAGTTTTATTCGTTTGGCTATTGATAGCAATGGTTCTTGCACACATCTGTACTTTATTTCTTACGTAGAAATTGGTCTTATGTTCCCTAAAGGAAATTCGTAGAATTTGTCTGTGGCATTAATACTCGAAAGCCTGTAATCTTCTCTCCATGTCCGCAGTGAGTGTCCAACCGTCACAACCATACATCACAACAGAAAGCACCAGCGCCTTGCACAATTTGACTTTCACTCGAACACTGATATTTCTTGTGTAAACAGTATCGTGCACAGAATACATATATCAAATGGCATATTATTTCCAGAATGTTGTCTTTGTCGTGGACACTCTGACCGCCTCTCTGTCCCGAGCAAGCAGGTCTGCGTTAACCAGAGACATGTGCATACATTCTTCGATGTCTCTGGTCCATAGTCTTCTTGGTCATACTCCTCTTCTCCCCCCCGACACTCTGCCCTCTATAATCAGTCTTTCGATACCATCATGTCGCTTACGTGTCGAAAATACTGTAGTTTCTTTCTTATGATGGTATTTAGAAGCCATCATTCATTTAGTTTCAGTAATTTCAAAAATTCAATGTTTTTTCTTATTCTCTGTCCATAATATTCGCTGCATCTTTCTGTAGCACTTCATTAAAGAATACACAGACACTCAACAGATCAAATGGTTCGTGCACCAAATCAAAATGGAACCAGATTGCGTTCCACCGATAGTCTTAAATATAAGATAATTTACATATGAGGAGGTACTTATGAACTCAATGAGTTCTGATACTAAAGGAGATACTTATTTCAACTTCTTTTTTCGTTCACTTGAAATATGTCTATATCTGTAATTGGATATAGACATGTTTCCATTGTGTTTTATTCGTGGCATCCTGATTAATTGTGCGCATTTTGGCTGGTTGCTTCCGTCTTCAGCACCCTGCTTACTTGGGCAGGACTATGGTCTTGCTCGAGTAATCCTGCCCGATCAGTCTTAGCTCCCAGCCCCTGATGGCTGAACTAAGACTCATGACCACTTTAAGGTGCTGGCCTCGATGGGGAAGGAGGTACTTATGAACTCATGCACTCTAATACTAAACTATGCATGTATAAACTCAATGAAATCTAATACTAAACGAGGTACTTAAGAACTCAGTTTTAGTATTGTCAGTGCTTCCGTGACTACCTTGACAGTTGTAAGTGCTTCCGTGACTAGCTTGACATACAACTGAAAGTTGTAAGGGCTTCCGTGACTAGCTTGTCATACAACTTAAAGTTGTCTGTGCCTCCGTATCTAACTTGTCATACAACTGACATTTGTCAGTGCTTCCGTGACTAGCTTGTTATCTAGGGAGAACCAGAAGACAGGTATCTTCTTTTAAGCTAAATATTCTAAAGAAATCACTCAAAGATAAATGTACTAAGATTGATACAAAGATAAAAGTACTAAAATTGATACAAAATTAAAATACTAAAATTGATAGAAAGATGATTGTACTAAAATTGATACAACGATGAAAGTACTAAAATTGATACACCATTAAAATACTAAAATTTATGCATGGATGATTGTACTAAATTTATACAACGATGAAAGTACTAAAATTGATACACAGATAAAAAAATATATACCTATGTATATATCATGATAATAATAAGACCCATAACCCGTTAATGACTCAGTGGTGCCACACTGGATACATAAAAAAAGCTGAGAAAAAAGAGACATAAGGACATCTACTCACTGCAATACGCCTCATGATGATATAGAAAACTTTCCAGCCACTCTCATCAACAATCTCCGTCAATCTTGGAGTAGCGAAGTAGCGTAGGAAACCTGCCATATAGTGTCTTTTCCAAATTGAATTGTCCTTACACATCTGGTATTTGATGAAATTGTATTAGTACAGTCAATTTCCTCATTAGTATATCATACCATTGTTGTCAACAACATCAGTGGTAGTGGTAGAAGCAGTAACATCACTACCATATGTTAGTGGTAGAAGCAGTAACATCACTACCATATGTTAGTGGTAGAAGCAGTAATATCACTACCATATGTTAGTGGTAGAAGCAGTAATATCACTACCACATGTTAGTGGTAGAAACAGTAATATCACTACCATATGTTAGTAGTAACATCACCATTATCACCAGCATTATCATTATTATGAGAAGGTACAAATGTATAATATTACTAGCAATAATAATAATAACTATATAAGAAATAATAATACTAGAATAATAACACTGGTCAACATCCAATTTGCTGTCTATGTCTTTTTTTGTTGCAGATTCAGGGCAATTTTATTGTGATGAATCAAAAAATCACATTGGTTTCGCTCAATCAGGTCAGGTTTTTTGTTATCTAGCATCACCACATGTTTTTGTATAGGTGGGTCATATTCCACGTCAAATCAATCCGTAAAACGACAATTGATTTCCACACATTTGATCAAAAGTGTGTGTTTTTTTCCTATTTAAAATGACAAATGATATAGAAAGCAAGTATTTTATTGTCATATGTAGGGATATGTTCACCCCATATGTTGCAAAATTTCGTAATCTATCTTGGAATATACAAATTATGAAGATTTCACTTGTTTAAACTTACTAGAATTGCTAATTTTTTGTTCTACTTTGTTAATGTTTCAAGTGATTCAAATGGCTTCAACTAGAAGATCTTGAAGAAATAAGCCTAACATATTCTGCTACATTTGCGGTGAATACACCTTCGTTCCTAATAGGAATGCAGTCACAACTTTCATAAAGCAAGCTTACCATGCGTATTTTGGTATAAAACTTGATGACCAGGATAAAGCATGTGTCAGCAGATTAAAGGCAAGAAGAGCAGTCTGAAAGGGACAGGTCTCAGCACTATACCAAGAACGACTGGCGTGTACGAGAAGAAATGGTGCCGGGGTAGATCAAAGAACAAGGTCAACAATCCTCTGCTAGACATTTGTTGTACAGAACTAGCCGATAGATTTCAATAAGTTCAAATAGCCTGCTAGCAATAGTTTGTGCCGTCACTCTTACCGCCAATGCAGCTGTGACACTCACCCCGATTTCCATCATCCGTGCCGATCAAACAGCTGTATAATCATCCCCTGCACTCAACCCTTCTTAGTCGTCTGTTATGACATGCATAATATGACAGATGTACTAATCCTTTTTCCGTCATAAATGTAGTTTGTCATCAGATCATCATCAAGCACCCCATACATCATCAAGCACAACGAACATCAAGCACCACGGACATCAAGCGCCCCATATATCATAAAGCACCTCGGACATCAAGCAACACGGACAACATCAACAACCCAGGAAATAATAAAGTACCCCGGACATCATAAATCAGCTCAGACATCATAAAGCACCACGGACATCATCAAGCACCCTAGAAATAATCAAGATCCCCGCATATTATATAGCACACCGGACATCATCAAGTACTCAGGACATCACCAAGCACCCCGGACAAGTCCATATGTTCTGTGATAATATATTCAGCATGTGGCAAATGATTGTTCCTATTCTGTGTTGGTTGATAACTCTTCCTTTTAATCCGATATGTCGATCACATTTTGCAGCACCATATTTCACTCCCAGTTCCTGCTTTCTAGCCATATATACGGAAGAAAACATGCGTCCTATATCTTCTAAGTGGTGCAACTTCACGATTACATTCAAAATATCAGCAGGGTCCACTAGTCACTGTGGCCACCCTGGCAAATCTTTCTGCTCTTTTACTTCCCTACACATCCACGTGTTCAGGTACAGACACGAAGGCAAACCCTTCTTGAGCAAAGATTTTGTCCTCGACTCAACTGACAGGTGATTAGATAGCCTACTGATAATATTGAAGTATACTCATAGGATAAAGAGGATGCACTTCCCTGCCTTCTGTATTCTCATGTATAAGCCACAATAAAACGTGGGTGGTTGTCCAAAGAGTTTTTGTTTCGATCCGCAGAAATTATGAACAATGCAGCTGTAGTGTACTTGTCGGTATACGTTTAGATTTAATAAAAGGGTTAGTGATGTTTCCTTAATAACTCTATTCCACTCAGAGGATTCGAACACTCATCACCGTGTGTTACTGTAAGAGAACAATCCTTTTAATAATTATAACCATATATGGGAGGGGGGGGGGGGGGGGGTTATCCATAAATTACGTCGAAAATTGGGTGAGGGGGGGGATTTACTTCTGACACATTTTGACTGTTGTTAAAAAAGGAGTGTGACGTCTGCAGTAAAATTTTTATACGACAAAAGGATTGTTTGCTTTCACAAGAAAATTCTAAACATGTGTAAAAAATCGTGCATCCAAGTATTTCTTACTTTTTCTGTAAAACTCCTTTTTTTTTAGACAGGTGGTTAAATAAACTTGTGACAGAATTTATCAGGTGAGGGGGGAAATCCCTAAATTTTTAACATGTGTTGACATGAGAGGAAAGTGTAAAAATTGTTCACGCAATTTATGAACAAGTCCTGTGGTTTGGAATTTGTACAACAGGAAAGTCTTATTGCATAAATCACATTGTCTAACGTTAACATGTGAAGTTTCTCTACGATACGTTATACAAGTAAATTTTAAGTAGGAAGCCAGAGGACAATTTTAAAAATTCTTGAGACTAACGGGAATTGAACCAGTCCGTTCTACGGCACCAAATCACCTAGCAACAATTGCACACGCGTTCTTCCGAAAAGAACGCGTGTGCAATTGTTGCTAGGCGATTTGGTGCCGCAGAACGGACTGGTTCAATTCCCGTTAGTCTCAAGAATTCTACGATACGTTAGTCAAGAGTGCAACGTTATCTTACGTGCTTGAAGTGCTTGCATGTAGAGCCGAGTTTCAGAACGGAACACACATCCAGAAAGCTGATAATTTTCAATTGTACTTTGTCTTCCATCTGGTCTAGAAAGTTGAAGTTTCCACTCAATAAATTATCTACAAATTCCAGTTCTCCAACGAGTCTAGAGGCAATGACACCTGAAAACAGAGAATTGTTTTAATGAGTGGTCACGTCTTGAGGTAGCCACCTTGTCTATTAATGTACCCAGTAAAATGTACCTATTATGGCGAGGTACACTATTTTCAACCGTGGACGATAGTTCAATCTGGTTGTATCAGGGCTTTTTTTTAAATATATACAAAATATTGCATGTCACGGCTCTGGTAGTCATGCAACCATGACCTAAAATAAAATATTTATTATCAAGGTTGCCAATTCGTGCTGTCCAAAATTAAATCCTCTCTGTTAAAAGACGCGTCTTTTTTCCACAGGGAACGTTACCATATAATATAATGGGTATCAATGTCACAAGCTGGGTGCAAAGGGAACGCAGTGCTCTAGGCGGACCCATGGTTAGCAGAAAACCAAGATCCCAAATGAACCTCCTCGCGGTGCACCCTGATAACAGAAAACAGCATCTCGAGCTGATTCTGGCCAAATCATTTGGGGATCGTGTCCGAGAATGTGGAGGAAGCAGATGGAAGGAGATTTGACTGCAAACAGAGACAGAGAATAACTCCGACACCATTTTCATCACCACATACAGCGGCACTCTCGACATACAGTGTCGCCTGTTAGTCCAGTCAGAACATTGGAGGGGCGGCCAATGTAAAAGGCACGTAAAGGTGGTTGCATGGCGAGAAACAAATATATGTCATAATGAGTACAATGACACAATGAAAGGGCAGAACAGTGCCAGAGGGCAGCGCGAACTGCAAATGAAAAGTGAAACGTTCTTAGGAAAGGGGAACTATAAGCTCTGTTAACTCGAGGCGAGCTTCTAGTTACCTGTGATCCTTATAAGCAGGGACCCAGACCCAATTGTGGGCGCTCGGAAAAGCAAAAAGACCTAAACAAACTCTAATATCGAGCCTTCCTATAACGGAAATATGCTCGCGAAGAGAAAGGGTTCCGAACCCGATGGGCTTAGGCAAGAAGGGGACAACGATGGCAGTCCTGGCCCAACTCTACTGTCGAGATTTCCTATACCGGAAATACACTTGCAGAGAGAAAGGGTTCAGTACCTGAAGGGCTCAGACACAAAAGGGACAACGATTTAGCCCTGGCCCAACTCTATTGTCAAGCTTTCCTATACCGGAAAGAAGCTTGCAGAGAGAAAGGGTTCAATACCTGATGGGCTCAGGCGCTAATGGGACAAGGCCGCTCAGCTCGAGAACGCCTTGCTCTCAAACGCGTGGTGTGAGACTCAAACTTGTACGAGGGATTCACGATGTCTGTGAACGACGCCTCGGGTAGGAGGGCGAATGAGCCAGTGTCCAACTCATCTGGCGAGTTCTTCCTCATACGGAACCAGGCTCGCGGAGGAGAAACGGTTCAGTACCCGATGGACACAGACAGAGTTCGTCCAATTGCACGAGATATGTTTATAGAAGGAGGGGCACCTCGTGCCAGATAGACGCGCTCGACAAGCGTCTCGGCGTAGAGGCACTTCATACTAACGTGACCGGCGACAGATACACAGGCTGTCACGGACTAGCGACTAAACCCGAAATAAAGGAATGACGAAAACGGATGTGCTGGACCTCGGACGTCCTGACCACAAGTGGCCAACCGGGGTGCAAATAATCACAGTTTTACTGTGGAACTTGCAGCACAACGTACTTCACGCTCCCTGGCGAAAATCACACGAAATATTCGTTTTTGGTTATTTGAGAGCGAATGCTGAAGAAGAAGAAGAAATGTCGCAAGCAAATAAATTTTTTTTACCAGGGCAATTGCTTGTCACAATACACGATTTTGGAAATAGACGTTCAGGCTTTTGACAGGAGACTATTACGTTTTTTGAGAAAATCGAGTTTCCTCCACTGAGTGGACGCTATGCGAGAGAGGCTTTTTAGCAAACCAGACTGGAGTGGGCGGAACATGCAATTTCAGGGGTGGACGTCCCGCATGCATTCAAGGACTTCGTGAAGAGCTCTACAACAGTCTCTTACAGTCCATGTGCAACTGATTGCTGCGGAAGCAACTGCCCGGCTGATACTAAGCTTAATGCATCTAAGGCATCATGAACAACTCCTCCTCGCAACACCTTCACGAGGTACGCCTGTTTCAAATAAAGCTTGCTATGAGAGGGAATGAGTGCTTGGCGGTATACCCAGATTAATCATTCTTTCTCTTTTCTTGTCTACAACGCTTTTCCGTCTAATCTCGATGCCCTCACCAAGGATCCTAAATGGTGAAGAGGAAAATCTCTATCAGAGTGGATCTGGACCCTGTCTAATTTCACAACTACAGCGAGAGTGTCTCACAATCTGAGATTACACCCATAGTCAGAACATGTCCTAATCTTGAGCCAATGAGCACAATGAGGAAGCAGGGTCATGAACATTCATTGGGAATCTCGAAATTCGACGCTGGGGAGAATTATTGGAGACATAGGATGCAGGACGTGACACGGTCACAGCAAATACTCCGCCACAGAATGAATGATCAATGGCTGCTTCTCGAGTGCTTGTGACCAGTGGGGAATTAATCTCTCTGAAGCACACTTGAATTCCTAGAAGGAAAAACTTTTCTTAGAGACTTCATGAGGGCAGTTAACCATACTACTAGTTTAAGACACGGGAAGACATGTGCATGTCATTCTTTGGGATTGAGATGTCTGCAGCAAACAAGCAAACCCACAACGCCAGTGAAACAAAATCTACACTAAGAACTCGGGCGTCGCATCGGTTACCAAGGCCCGCGCAAGAGAGATAACTCCCCTGCTCCTTGCGAAAAGTCAGCGAGGGGAAACCTAAAGATCTTACAACTAAACATAGCAAGCATACAAAACAAAATCTCAGAAGTAATAAAAACATTACAGGAACTCAACGTACATGTATCCCTTCTTTAGGAAACAATACCACTAAGGAAAGAAATTAACGTCACGACACATAGCACAAATGTAAATATCTGAATTGTCCAGGCCCACCGTAACTAACATAAGAGACATAGTCCACCAGAGAATAAAAGTATGGGACCAAAATTAATACATTGTATAACACTGCACAATATTTACTGTCTCCCATTTTCATCCACAAGTTTGGAGTATTAGAGCCCACATTAAGGAGAACCATCATAGTTGGCGATTTAATGCACATATCCCAATCACTGGCTACACGCATCATAACAACAGAGGACTAGAGATTGAGGAAATGTGCAACAGTTCAAATCTAGTCCTAGCATAGAACTTGGAGACTCCCCCCCAACACTCTTACACAGGGCATACAATTCGACCAGATCCGACTTTTGTTTCTTCTGTCATAGCAGACAACAGAACCATCAACGTCTTAGGAATAGGTGAGAGCAGAATAGGAATAGGTGTGAAAAGAATAGGAATAGGTGTGAACAGAATAGGAATAGGTGTGAACAGAATAGGAGCAGATGGGAGTATGTTTAAATGGATAGAGGCCTTCCTGACAAACAAAACTACACTCAATAGCTATGCCGGTACAATATCCCGGAAACGATCGCTGGAGGAGGGACTCAGGACTTCCCTCTAAGCTGCACAGTCTTCCTTCTTTTCATGGATGATCTAGCGAAACATCAAAGACATTGGGCTCAGGCACAAAAGGGACAACGATTTAGCCCTGGCCCAACTCTACTGTCAGGTTTTCCTACACCGGAAATACACTTGAAGAGAGAAAGGGTTCAGTACCTGATGGGCTCAGGCTCTATTGGGACAAGAACGCTCAGCTCGAGAACGCCTTGCTCTCAAACGCGTGGTGTGAGACTCGAACTTGGACAAGGGGTACACGATGCCGGTGAACGACACCTCGGCTAAGAGGGCGAAAGAGCCAGTGTCCAACTCCTCTGTTGAGTTCTTCCCCTTAAGGAACCAGGCTCACGGAAGAGAAACGGTTCAGTACCCAATGGGCACAGGCGCAGCACGTCCAATTACACGAGGCAAGTTCATATACAGTGGAACACCTCGTGCGAGTCAGACGAGAGCAAAAATCGTCTGGGCGAAGAGTCGCCACTACGCGTGCCTGGAGACAGATATAGAGGCTGTCACAGGCTAAGGGTAGCCCACCCGAATTGTCAAGGCATGCCGAAATCGGATGTGCTAGGCCTACAAGGCACATAACGGTGGCACAACGTAATCACGCTCCCGGCAGAAATCGCACAGATATCCATGATGGTAACAATGGAGCGAACGCAAAACAAACCAACAAACAAACCTTTCAGTTTCCAACAGGACACGCAAGGACCAATAGCCAATTAAACCGTATCAAGGCTCATCAACTACCCACGTGTAGACACTACTCTCATCCAAAAGAAACAGAAGAACACCTTCTTTCCTAGTTCCTTTACCTTTCAACTGACAGGAATAAACTTCTACAGGTACATATAACCGTCATTAACTTACTGTGTGAATCAGTAAGTCAACTTTAGAAGAACTACACTTTTTTAAGAATAACATTGTGCTGAAAAGAGTAAGATTACTCATCAACATTTGGATATTAACAAGAAGAACAACAACGACAGTAAACAATACATTTATTCTCTTTGTTCGATTCCCAAATGAATTCATTTGGGGTAACTTTTGCACACAAGTACCTGTCTTGATTTCTAACTTTTGTACACAAGTACCTGTCTTGATTTCTGATGACTAAGTAGTATACATCTGGTGCTATAACTAAGATAATGTAGTATTGTTATTAGTTTAACTTATAACTAAGATAATGTAGTATTGTTATTAGTTTAACTTATAACTATGATAATGTAGTATTGTTATTAGTTTAACTAATAATTAAGATAATGTAGTATTGTTATTAGTTTAACTTATAACTAAGATAATGTAGTATTGTTATTAGTTTAACTAATAATTAAGATAATGTAGTATTGTTATTAGTTTAACTTATAACTAACAAATAATACATCTAATGTGAAAAACATTACAGAAAACTAAGGAACGGGGAATTTTTCTACATTTTGGTCCAAGAGGGACCTCTATCAAGACAGTCCTTGTTCCTCTGTTTTCTGGTATTTCACTTATACATTAGTTTTATTGTTTGTTAGGTATGATTTAAACCAGTAACAATAATACATTATCCCAGATATCGCTTGTTGGTTTTGTTATTGTAGCACTCTCAACTTGTTAGCTATTCTCTGACAGTTTGGTTATTTATAAAGAACTGGAGCATGGCCAAGACGTTAAAGTGGTCGTCTAACACAGTGATGTCCAGATTTTGAATGCCAGAAGGGACTGGGATTATTTTCTGTCTGTGGGTTAACCATAACACTTCCCTTTCCTATACATGTCACGAGCATGTCATAGTCACAGCAAGAGCATGTCATAGTCACAGCAAGAGCATGTGATATTCACAGCAAGAGCATGTGATTGTCACAGCAAGAGCATGTCATAGTCATAGCACGAGCATGTCATAGTCACAGCAAGAGCATGTCATAGTCACAACAAGAGCATGTGATATTCACAGCAAGAGCATGTGATTGTCACAGCAAGAGCATGTGATAGTCACAACAAGAGCATGTGATTGTCATAGCAAGAGCATGTCATAGTCACAGCACATGTGGCTTTTATTACACTTACACAAATTCATTCATATGACTCCGTATAAGGAAATCGTGCAGTATTCGCAGTAATTTAGGACAGTACACACAATCAAAAATTGATACCACCTATTGCGTCATTACTACAACAACTAAGACTTGCAGCGGCATCACCATGTTCACAATTACATCAACCGTACAACTATTCGTAAAACATGAATAAACATTATCAATAACTATAACACTCGTTGATATCGGGTGTCTATCAAGTCACCGTGCACTTATTTACACTGGCGGTGACGCTACATTCTATGAATTGTGGGTATTTACTTCGCATCAGCCCACGTCGACTTTATAGACACCATTAATCATGATACAATTTTTCTACACTAGTTTATATCATTATGAACATTAACCTAAAATATTCAGTGCCCATAATATTTTTTAATGAGTACGGTACACACAAAAAAAAACCGCCATAAACAAAAAAACACCAATTATGCATATAGTTCAAATGATGTTGAAATATGTGAACAAAGAGATGTGGCTGAACATATGGGTCATGAGAAACACTGGGAGAGAAATCTACAAATATATGACCAGCTAAATCCTACAAAACATCTAAAGCTTAACAATCACCTGAACAGTATTACCTACTGCAGGTTACTACCATGTGTCCTACCTTTACCTGTATCTAACAAAACATACAAAACATACCTTGCTTGAGGGTAAAGTCAAAGGGAGGCGAGCAAGAGGTAGGCAGAGATACATAGTGGGAGAGTAACATCACACTATGGACAGGTTACAGTCTATCAGAGTGCACCACCAAGACAAGAGACAGGGGAAGTTGGAGATCCGTTGCCTCCAACCTTTGTTGCGGAGACGGCACATAATGATGATGATCACAAAACATACACAAATACCTCTGATGGTGAGATCGTTCTTGAAGCTTTCGCATGTTGCTTGGAATATCAATGGTACGGGAAAGCCATTAGCTTTGAATGGAGGTACGATTTTCCACAACTTAAAGGTAACACTCTAAAAGAAAGACACCAAAAATGTACTTTGTCATATAAATAAAACTATACATAAAACTAATACAAAAAACTATATGAAAAAAGGAACATAAATAAAACTATATATACAACTAATATAAATAAAACTATATGTATAACTAATATAAATAAAACGAACTGTACAACTAATATTAATAAAACTATGTGTACACCATATCATCAACATCATGTGCCATGCTGGCTGGCGTAGGCGATCATGGCTTTCACCAACTCTTTCTCAAACAGTCTAAAATTTCCTCACGTTGTTGCCCTCTTTCTCTTTTGCCTTCAATCTAGCCTGTGTGACCTGTCTCATGAAGTGGCAAAAATAAATAAAGATTGTCTTTTTCTTATATTATTAATTAAGGTCCGTCTCGCATTTGACTCTTTCAACACCTCTACATTAGTTTTTCTTGCAGTCCATGGTATTATCAGCATTCTTCTATAGAACCACATCTCTGTTGCCTCTAATTTCCTACTTTCCTGTCTGTTTATTATCCAAGAATCGCATCCACTCATGTGTAAAACTAACATAAATAAAGGTTTCTGTAAAACAAACATGAATAAAACTAACTGTAAAACAAACATGAATAAAACTAAAATGAATAAAATTAACATGAGTAAAACTAACATGAGTAAAACTAACTGTAAAACTAACATGAGTAAATCTAACTGTAAAGCTAACTGTAAAACTAACTGTAAAACTAACTGTAAAACTAACTGTAAAACAAACATGAATAAAACTAAAATGAATAAAATTAACACGAGTAAAACTAACATGAGTAAAACTAACTGTAAAACTAACATGAGTAAATCTAACTGTAAAACTAACTGTAAAACTAACTGTAAAACTAACATGAGTAAAACTAACATGAGTAAAACTAACATAAGTAAACTTAACTGTAAAACTAACATAAGTAAACCTAACTGTAAAACTAACATGGGTAAACCTAACTGTAAAACTAACATGAGTAAAACTAACTGTAAAACAAACATGAATACAACTATTTGTAAACCTAGATTATAACTGTATGTAAAACTAATATCTCAGGTAGAATGTAACGCATTTTAATAAAATGTGTTTGAATTGAAAATTGTGCAAACAGTATAAGCTAATTTGTTTTATTAAATTGCATTCATTAACTTTTATTTTCGCTTATTTGATATATAGATTAAAAGGCTAATTGTCACCACACAACACAAATACAAAAATTAGGGTGTTTACAATCAATTATATCACGTCATTTACACATGATTTATCTATCATACATTTTACATTATTTAGGCGTTAAATTTGACGTTTTTATACTTTCAAACAAAAGATACGGTGTTGAAATGTTGTATCCGGTGTAATGCTTGAAATGGTAAAACTTCTTTTTTTTTCAAACACAATAATTATAGTACGTTCATAAACAGTTGTCCACCGATATTGTCTATTTTCTACGTAATTACTACGCGTATAGGCTTCATATTTTGCATGAGTGCAGTATTTCATAACCACGTTACAGATTTATTATTCACTATTTTCTACAATGAACGGATTCATCGCAGCAGTCACTACGAATGTCATTTTTAAGGGAGCAATATTTTTCTGTTTATAGTAATAAAAGTCGACGGGATTACCGTAAAAAATTAACCATATTTTGGTCAATCAGGAAAAATGTGTATTATTTGTTTATTGTTGTTTTTCGATCTCCAATTATTCATTGGCTGTTAGGCAAAGTGTGAATGTATTGGCCAATTAAAAATACGATGAAATACGAAGACGTTAGCGTTGATTAAATTATATTGTCGTGAAAAGTCTTTAGTGAGCATCTTCATGCATCAAATGGCACAATCTTAGAACGTAAATTAATATTTACACGTGTGCAGCATTAAGTAAACATTGTTGATACAGTGTTCATAGTCCATTATATTAAAATAATAGCAGAACGTTATTTCCCTCAAAGGTGTATCTCATATTCGACGTGTTTTTATTGTGATGTCTTCAACGCATCATAATTCATAATAGTAATTCTAAGGTCTCAAAAAGAGCACAACATATGGTTGATTGGTTGGTGGATTGCTGGTGCGGTGGTCCATGGGTTCATGTCCTTTGACCCAATGTCATTAAAAGGCATTATATTGCTGGGAAGTCTGTGGATTTTAGACCCACGCCGGGCCAGAGGCAGAGAATAACTATCACACCTCCAGAAAGGTAGGTTTCAACCTATGCACTGCTCTGAGCCACTGTAGCCAAGATGTGGTTCACTGTGCTCATTCCCCGCCACCTATTGACTACTGGTTATGCAGAACTTCTCTATTGCTCCAGACATGCAACCAAATGTTCAAGTCAAAAGGATTCTCACGTTCTGAGTCACTGTGCCTCTATGATGGGCCCCAGCCATAGGAAAAAAATAGTGCTGTCAGTTTCCTCCTACCCAGTGCTGCACGGTACATCTCTGGTTCCTTCCAAACCACAGAGTGTACACATATATTCAAGTAAACACATTTCATAACAACATAAAACAGAAAAGCATAATTGTATAGATAACGTGCCATGAAGCTTCTATAAGAAGATAACCTCAATATAACGGAATGTCATCTACTAACGTTTTCTGTTGCATGGAAACACAACATATCATAGGTATAAACTGCACAACACTATCAACGTGGTTACGCGATGTTAACCATAATTTGAAGAAAAACGAGTGAAAGTAAACAAATGTTGTAGATATTTTTGATGAAGAAAATAATTAAATAGCAATTTATAGACTTTTGGATTGCAAACACGCGTTGATATGAATGATATTGAAAACGTATATAGAAAATAACAACATTATTCACATTTCTAAAACTAATTTATGCAAATCTGTAAGGGGTGCAGGGCTTAAATTTCGGAAATATACGTGTAGCAGAAGTGTCATTTGTGAGAAAACACCATTGAGAACTATGAGAAGTAAATATGTGAGAGAAATGAGAAGGATGCGTAAAGAAAATTATGACATAGTATATACAGATGTATACTTAGGAGCAAACATCAACGGTGCAGGAGACTGCATGGCAGAAATAAGGAAGAGATTGGCAATGGCATATTGCAAAATAACACGGCTGAAAAACATATGGAAAAACAACAAAATAGAAACGAAAGTGCTAATGTTACGAACTTTTATTTTTCCGGTTGCAACATACGTCTGTGAAACATGGACTCTAAGTAAAACAGCTGCAAAGAAGATCAACGCTTTCGAGCTGAAATGCTACAGAAAGATACTTAGAATATCATGGAAGGATAAAATCAGAAACTCAGATATTATAAACACACTGAATATTCCAGAGTGTTGGTTACTAAACACAATAACACAAAGAAAAATACGCCTGTTTGGTCATATAAAGAGACATAACTGTTTAGAAAGACAAATAATGGAGGGAAGAGTACCAGGGAAGAGGAGAAGGGGCAGACCAAGAAGACGATGGACTGACGACATTAAAGATAACATGAATACATCGCTAGAAAATGCAAGCCACATCGCCCAAGACAGAGAGAGGTTCATAGAGTTCATTGGGAAGACAACGTTCTGGAAGGAATACGTCACATGACATATACAGATGATACGTGGATAAACGTTCGCCACACTAATGAAAAGAAATGACAATCTGAAAAAGGAAATATTGAAAGATAAGTACCAAGCAGTTAAGGTCAACGATTAATAATGACACATGCAGGTCGCAGACAAAATGTTCTATTGAAGAATGGTGAAATCATTTTCATTTCCAAATCTACCGATAATCGAGACTACCATGCTGAGATGAATGGATGAATATATAAATATATATGGACATATTTAGAGAGTAGATAGAACAGACCGTACTTCCAACATTAGATCGATCCTCCTGTCTGGTTATGGACAACGCTTCCCACAATAATGTTGCTGTATGTGAAGATAAGATCCCTACAACCTCATCTACTAAGTAAGAGATTAATATATGGCTTAGAAAAGAACATATTCCAAAATTTCTGAAATGCACTTGAAACCCGAGTTACTGTTATTGGTAAAGAATGCACACAGAGTAAAGACTTTCCACATTGATAACATTATAGAGCAGCATGGACATAGATGTACAAGATTACAACCGTACCATTCTCATTTAAATCTAATAGAATTTGACTGGCTAAAATTAAGGGAGCAGTGTTAAAGGAAAATAAAACCTTCAAACTTAATGATGTTTAGAATATTGCATATACTATGCTCACAGCCATTGACAAAGAATTCTGGATAAAATATGAGGACCATATATTGAAAGTGGAAGAAGAATATTGGCAGAAAGATGGTTTACGCTTCATTCAACCAACTACAATTATCGATCTTTACAATTCATCGAATTATGAATAGAAAAATAAGGGAAGCATTTTTTGATAAAATAAATGATATTATAAACAACAACAACACAGTAAAAAACGTATTCGTATTAGTAGATTTCTATGCACACTTGAGACCAGAAAGATAGAGAATAGAAGAATACATTGTACCGTTCAGAGACAAAATAAACAATAATTCAATTATGTACACGTTTAACTGTTAAATGTATATATCGCTACACATACTCTCAATACAACAAAAGAAAAATATTACATTCTGAATACGTCATTTTTACCTACGCTACAACACATGAAGGATACATGAATAAAGTCAGTACTACCTTAAAAACGACATTCATATCAACTGCTTTGATAAATCCGTTCAATCTTGAAAATAGAAAATCATAAATCTGTAACGTTGTTATGAAATAATGCGCTTATGCAAGATATGAAGCTTATACATTCAGAAATTACGGAGAAAATAGACAATATCGGTGGATAACTATTTAGTAACGTGCTATAGTATTCCGACAAAGATCGAAGGATTTCATTCGAGCTTAAAAACTGGACTTGATGCACAAATATGAAGTATACATTTGTTAAGTTTACAAAAATAACATCGCATGCAAAAATATTGGTATTAATATGTCTGACGGTTACTCGTGTTTAAGGGCACAGCTAGTGAAAGGCGCTAGTTAGTTAGATATATAGAAATTCTTGAGACTAACGGGAATTGAACCAGTCCGTTCAACAGCACCAAATCGCCTAGCAACTATTGCACAAGAGTTCTTCCGTACTTGACTAACCGCATCCCCAGAAAAAAGATGAGATTTCGTCAAGACATTCAAAGCGTGCACTCAAAGTCACCCGAACGGACAAATCGAGACAAGGACTATTACAACAACAAACATCCCGTACAGGTATTGAAATATCCTCATTAACAACAAACATATCACATTTAATATCCATATTAGTTATACAATATTATATAGATAGGTAGGTTGGTAGGTAGACAGTTTACACCTTACAAGATTTCTATAAGAGAACCGCCATACATCAACACCTGATATCACTTACAAGGTTTGTCCTAACAATCAGTTGGAAATAATCTTTGCTTGGAGAGTCAGCTACGTCTTGCCTGTGATATATAAAACCATCCTTACTAATCCAGCGTGCAGGCAAGCATGTATAGATGAGTGCTATAGGCTGCTCAGTATCGTCATCTGTGTAGTGCTGTTGGCTAACAGACTCATTGGAACCCCTTTTCAAATTAATAAATATAATATAGAACACCAGCTTATGTAAGTTCAAATAATGAAGATGGTTCTTGAAATATACAAAAATGCAGACCAGTGTTAAAGTTACATACTAAAAACAAAAACCCGTTATTACAGCAGATTCATTGCAAATTTTATCGTTTTTTCCATTTCCAGGAGCGATATATATAAACTACTATTTCCTAAACTATATGTGTTTAGGATTACGTATACACTATACACTACATATATATATATATATATATATAATCACACACAGAGAATACAGAACAACTGTCGAGGGTGGAAGAAGCAGAGGAGGACAAATAAAGACATAGACAGACAACATCAGGA
This sequence comes from Meghimatium bilineatum, assembly GCA_034231615.1. Classification (NCBI taxonomy): domain Eukaryota; kingdom Metazoa; phylum Mollusca; class Gastropoda; order Stylommatophora; family Philomycidae; genus Meghimatium; species Meghimatium bilineatum. Next base: position 45,350,587 of record CM067318.1, on the reverse strand, counting down.
ATGGACAGGGCTAGATATTTCCACACTCATCCGCATCGCTGAGGATAGAATTCGCTGGAGGACTCTGTGTGCTGAAGCATATAATGTGGTACGACCTACGACCTACTATGTATGTCCTACGACCCTGAAGGGTTATGGGCTTATTGATTGATATTGATGATACACTATTCGTCCGACTAGTGACAGATACATCTTTGTGTCTGTTTGTCTGCCTGTCTGTCTGTCTGTCTATCTGTCTGTCTATCTATCTATAAGCTGTAACCTTTGTTTGCCTTTCCACGTCAGAGGTAGAATAGTTCTCTGACGATGGTCTTCTTGTGTGCTGTTTGTTAGCGTGTTAGCTGGATAAATATATAAAGAACTCCAAAAAAGTATCTATATTTGCTTCATAGACTGTAGCAAGGCCTTAGCTTCATAGACTGTAGCAAGGCCTTCGACAGTCAACATGAAAAATTAATCAAATGTTTTCAAGAAATAAATATATATGGAAAAGACATCTGATTGATTAGAAATATATCAATATGCTGCATCAATAAGGTGTGAGAGCAGCTACACACAATACATAGAAATAAGAAGAGGGGTAAGACAGGGATGTATTTTATCACCAAGCCTATTTAATGTCTACACAGATAATATCTTTAAACACATATAATAAATCCTAGGAATCAAGATCAATAGCAAATAATAAAGAACCTGAGATATGCAGATGACACTGTTCTTTTAGCAGAAAGTGAACATGAACTACAAAGACTAATAGATCAAGTCGACACATCTTAGTAAATTGAAGGACAAGACCACAACTAAGACGGATACTGTTCGTAATCTCTTGTTTGACGGCGATTGTGCAATAAATACTACCATTTTGAAAGACATTCAGGACGCATGGACCTCTTTTCATTGGCCTGTAATGCGTTTGTCCTCCTCATCAGCACCTCGAAAACATTAGTAATGTATCAACCAGCGCCAGGTGTCCCCTACACACAACACGTAATCATCAAAGTAAAGGGAAAAAACTTAATACTGCCAAAACGTTTGTATATCTCAGTAGCACCATGTGACAGTTGACGAGGATGTTGCCCTGCGTATTGATCGCGCCAGTGCAGCATTCGGGGGCCATTGTGCCAACGTCTGGAACAGTCTTGGTCTCAGTTTGACGTGTACCGCGCAGTGGTTCTACCAGCACTACTTTATGCTGCGTCATCCTGGACTGTTTATCTGAGACATGCCCGATAGCTTAACTCTTTCCACTTTCGGTACCTAAGAAACCTCATGGGAGTACGCTGGGTCGAGTACCTGGGTCGAGTACCAGTTCGAGTACGCTGTGTCGAGTACCAGACACATAAATCCTTCAGAAGTCCCGTTTGCAAAGTATCCGTGCCGTGTTGATTAGGTCTTAACTCCCATGTCATAACCATATCGTCCGTATGCCAGACAAGCGCCTTTCTCAGAGATTATTCTATAGGGAGCTGTGCGATGGTAAACATTCAAACAGATGGCAAAAATCGCTTCAAGGAACAACACCTAACCACTCTCTTAAGCACTGCAGCATTGATCCTAGCTCCTGGGAGACTACAACCATTGATCGCTCAGCTTGGCACACCCAGATCACTGCTGACATCACTGAATTTTAACAAGAAAAAAAAACACTGCGGCAATTTACAGGCGACAGAAACGGAAGAGCAAATCCGAAACTTGAATACCCCGAGCCCTCTACACTCCTGCATGCACCGCAATAGACCTCTCCTGGCACGAATCGGTCACATCGGGCATCTACGAGTTCACAAACCAAATTAGTCAATCACAAATGTTTTTATTTCTACTTGTTCATCATATCTATTGTTTTTCATTGCATGTTCATCTTTGTTTGCGAAGGAGGAACAGCATCATCATGTATGGTGATGAAAGCATTTACGCTAATAATCAGAAAGTTGCCTATAACACGAACATTATACACCGACCAGTCATCACATACAGTAGCATGACGTAAATTGTTTACACTATCATATCTAGCGACAACCGTATGTGTATGTAATCTGTATATACATATAAATGACTTAACTCAGTAGCTCTATGTCTTTCTTATGTTGTATACGTATCTCAATTTCATGAGGGAGACAAATAATAAAATGGCAGTTTAAAAAAAAAAATTCACGAAGACGGGGGAATTCCGTAGTAGAGTTTTGAATTATTACCTACGTGACCAGTTAAACGCGACCAATGATACGATTGGTAGACCTCTTACCAAGACATACACATTTCGCCGAATGTCAACACTTGTCCATCACGGATTATTTAATAAATATTGGGATTTACTGTGTTTAAATTAACGTTGACGATATATTTCCATATTAAATGGCATGTCTACAATAGTTTCTGTTATTTCGTCTAGTAATTGATTCCATAAAATTTAACATGTTGCATGTGTTTCACCATGCCACCAGAAAATTGCATTCACAGTTTTTCACGAGTAGAGAATTACACAACATACACTAGTACACACTTTTCGTCTCATAAGTATTTGTTGACCTCACAAACGGTCTTTGATACGGTGAACAGAAATGGGCCGTTGAAAGCGCTCGCCAAAATTAGCTACACCGCAAAATTTATGAATATCGTGGAACAGTTCCAAGATGGGATAATGATCGTTCTTATTAATGAAAGAGTGTCATAACCAAACTTTCCTGTCACAAATTAATGAAAGAGTGTCATAACCAAACTTTCCTGTCACAAATTAATGAAAGAGTGTCATAACCAAACTTTCCTGTCACAAATGGGATCAAACAAGGAAGCACTCTGTTCAATTTGATGTTTTCTGCAACGATAAAGGTTGATGTGACATACTAGCTATCACTTTTGCTATTGCACCCAGAAATCAACATGGAAGTACAGAAACAAATCATTAAGATCATCTTTATACCAACACTTTGCTACCAATGGCAGACTTGGCAACTGACATCTACACATAAGAGAAAGATCGAAACCTGCGAAATGAAATTTCTAAGGAAGGCTAATGGAGTCATCAGACACGACACAATGCGCAGTGAGAACACCAGGAAGATAATAGGTATCACAGCATAAATTGAATATATTGAGAAAAAACAGATACAATGATTTGTACATCTTATGAGGATGGAATCAGGATACAGAGCCAAGGGAAGACCTGGCAAAAGGTGGATATACAATATCAAGACCATCATGAATAAACATTACTACGCCTCAACCAGTACAACACATCTGGAACGCAGACTACATAACTTACACAAAACCATATGCTGAACGTATGTTAAGTGTGGAATCTACAAGACCACCTGGAGATAGACAATAGAAAATAGATGAAGGATGTAATAGGAATAAATTACACAAAAATACAGCCCTATGGAAAGTTTCTCAATCTTCGACGTAAAGAATCACAAAACTAAGGTGCAAGATACCATGATCAGGAAATGTCTACATGAAGAGGACTGCGTACTGCATGGGACATTTACAGACAGTATGCAGGCCGCCCTAAATCAATTTGTTGAATCATATGACAACCCTTGCTTTGCCATCGACGCAAAGAAAACAGAGTTCATGTTTCAACCAGCCCCCAACATGTTTCAACCAGCCCCACCATGTTTCAACCAGCCCCAACATGTTTCAACCAGCCCCACCATGTTTCAACCAGCCCCAACAATTCACAGCTTAATATCCATGTAAAAATCGAGAATAAAGTGCTTGAAGGAGCTACCAGTTTCAGTTACCTGGGCAGCACTGTTTCACAAGGTGTAAACTTTGACGTTGCTGTAAACACAAGAATAGCTATAATTATTGCAAGATTTCGAAGACTACTAAAAAATGCATTGTACATAATGGGAATAACAATTAGCACCAAGCTCATGATTTACGAAGCAGCAGTAATACCATCACATCTCTATGCCTGTGAAACACAGACAGTATACGCAGACACGCTAAACCACTTCCACTTGAGCTGCATCAGTAAGATACATAACATGAACTGGTGGGATAAATACAAGATAAACTGGTGGGATAAATAAAAGATAAACTGGTGGGATAAATACAAGATAAACTGGTGGGATAAATACAAGATAAACTGGTGGGATAAATACAAGATAAACTGGTGGGATAAATACAAGATAAACGTGTGGGATAAATACAAGATACACTGGTGGGATAAATACAAGATAAACTGGTGGGATAAATACAAGATAAACTGGTGAGATAAATACAAGATAGTGGGCTACTGATGAAATCTAAACTTCTAGGCTTACACATAATACTGATGAAATATAAACTTCTAGACTTACACATAATACAAACTTCTAGGCTTACACATAATACTGAAGAGGACACCGAAATGTCGCAAATGTCAGTTTGTCAATCTGACAGGTTATGATAAGGAGAAATACAGACATGCCCCCGCAAGGTTGGAGGGAAGACAATGCGTTTTAAAAACAAGTTTTTAAAACATTACTGACTCACTTCTACCATACACATAAATTAATAGGGATAGTCGTGCGCCCACTTGTTGGAGAATCATGAGTGGTGCAACTTCAGCAGAGAACCTTAGACACAAGCTGCTCAACATAAATGTTTGAGACATTATTTCACAGTCACCTACCACACATTCGCAGAGAGTAGATAAATATATCGAGATAAATAAATCATTAATTCAAGGCGAACACATCGCTGTCATCAAGATCTTCACAATCATCATCATCCCGAGCCACATGGTCGGTCATCGTCGACCCATAACAACAATATAGCTTTGTGGTTACTCTAATTGTGAGATTTTCTCATCTTCCGCATCTAAGAAATATCGAACTAGTTATCAGAGTCGACTAAGAAGGTTATGGCGTGGATTTAGCTGCCCCATCTCATGCGGCATCAAAGTGGTACAAAAGGCATGATGAAATCTGATGTTTTAGATCGAAAGACTCATAAATCCCAAGCTGTAAACCATGACACACTGCATGTTTTCCACCCGGATTACATCCTGCTAATATGCAAGGGATAAATGCTTAAGTGCAGGGTAACAACGACAAACAAAAAGTGGATGGTTGGGGTAACATAGGGCACATATCAAAATGACTAAACATAGATTAAGTGTTCACAAAATAAGTCGTACAAAAACCTAACAACGAGATACAGTGACAGGCGGCTTTTCGACTAAAACGCCTTCATCAGGACAAACAAAAGACCGCATTCAACAAATCTTACATTGAGACAAACATAGTGGTGATAGGAAGAAAACAAACGAAACGTCGTCTATTACTGCTAATATGCAGTAGTTTGTGAACGATAACATAACAAATGCGTAATGTAAATATTAAGCAGATTACATCTGAACATAATTGCTTGACTAAAAACTTACTTTTTTTTGTACATGTTTCTTGGAGATAATTCTTTCTATCTGTGCTTTTGTCAACGTATTAAATTTGACTGTTTCTGACTGAATTCTAAAATACTTCCTGCTTTCATGGAACATGGCAACAGCTGTGGAAGACATATATTTCAAATGTTATATTTGTACCTGTTAGCATTTCCATAAACAATACATTTTAATCCCTCTATAACGGATTCTGTTATAACAATCTCTTCTATATAACAACACTCCTCAATATCTCCAATTATATTTATTCTATATTGTATATAGCGAATTATTATTATACATATTTTGTTGGTCTGGACTAAGTTGTTATATCGGGATTACACTGTATCAAGCTCTGACCATCAATACCAGAGCAGTAGGTCCTATAGTGGAGCGAGTGGTCAAATGGCTAGAATCCCGGTCTCAGAACCATACGAAATCTGGGATCAACCACAAGTCAGGACATCATTTTAGCTTTTGAAGGTAGAGTAAAACTGTATCATGTGCACGTGGTGGCGACTGTAATGCCACCGTGCGGAATGTATTTCCACTGTCTATGAAAATCCCGCCAACACCCGTTCTAAACTTCTTAGCAAGAACACATTCAAAAATGAAACTTGTTTTATTGCGACAGAGAACTAGAACGAATTACAAGTTTCGAATATCCTGGTTTTAATATAAACAGTAACGGGGATTTACATGTTGAAGTTTCTCGGACGGTAGTTACTGCAGAAACACACACATACACACAGACACATAGACACAGACACACACACAGACACACACACAGACACACACACAGACACACACAGACAAACACACAGACTCACAGACACACAGACACAGACACACACACAGACACACACACACAGACACACACACAGACACACACACAGACACACACAGACACACACACAGACACACACACAGACACACGCACACAGACACACACAGACACACACACACAGACACACAACACACAGCCACACATACACAGACACTCACACATACACACACAGACACACACACAGACACACACACAGACACACACACACAGGCACTCACACAAACACACACAGACACACACACAGACACACACACAGACACACACACAGGCACACACACAGACACACACACACACAGACACACACACACACTCACTCACTCACACACACACAAACAGACACACACACACACACATCAGTATGTGAGATAGATGCAAATGTAGAGCCACTGAATATCAGATGGAATATAGTACTGATGGAAGACATAGGCCGGTGCAAGAGACATAAGAATAGTAATTTAAAAAAAATACTTATTGTCACTTGGAAACAAACAAAATGATTAAAACAGCTGTCTCTACTGGATATATAGGGGGAGAAGACGATGAAAAACACAATCTATTGTAAGAGAGAGAACTAGAAAATATAAAAATGAAATAAAAAATAGATATTAGTGTTACCAAAATACGTGCATAAAACAATCTACCACGAGACACAGTTACAGACGCAAGTCACCCATTTGTTATTTAGAGTTGTTACCAACACTGGAACATTTAAAAACTATAAAACAAAATACTCGGACCACTCCCTTGGGAGAACTTGCATCAACCAACTAGCCAAACAAAATTACTAGATAAAACAGCCGATAAGGGAACATTACCAAAATTCCTGAAGAAATGTGCCCTAGAAACTATAAACAGCTACCCATCACAAGAAATCAAGGTTTACACTTATGGATAGGATTTCAATGACACCTGTTTTGCAGCATATGCCATCCATAAACGATAACCTGATGGATTTGTCTGCGAGATTTATGACTCTTGTTGTGAAATTGCTCAAATTATGAAGCAGAGGCTGAGGCCAGCAACATCCATTGAGTATGATCTCATGGAACACAAACCATCATAGTCATTTTTACAGACTCTATTTTTAGTTTGTGACAGCACTTAAACAAACCAGATATGAAAATCACATGAAAACAGACGCCTCACAATAATAAAAACAAAGACCATGTAGTATGGAAACGGTAAAACAGGTTCTCAGAAACAACACGAGGGAAATCTGGCTGAAAAGATTGGCTGACTGGTCGAAATGTATTTGGTGAAATGACACGGCCAAAGGACAATGACAATATAAAAATACTTTGCAGGAGAAACATGTCCATTATTTTTCAGTTTCGTATAGGACATGCAAGAATCAATGGTCATTTAAACCGTATGAAACACCATCAAGTGCCCATATGTAGACACTGCTCTCATCCAAATGAAACTGTGGAACACCTCCTTATTGACTGCCCTTACTTTCAAATGCCAGTAAAAACAATTCTACAAAAACCCTTAACAGTCACTAACTTACTGTATGGAGCACTACGTGAACTTCAGAAGACCTGCACTTTTGTTAGAATTGCATTTTTCTGACAGAGTAGCATTACTCATCATCATTTGGATATCGACAACAACAACTATTTTTACACCAACTTCTGTGTTACCAATATTAAAACATAGCCCTTGACAAAGACATTAGCGAGGAAGATTTCAGTATGTGAAATAAGATGTTTCAGGGAAGCTGATGATTCTATTCTTCCTTCGCAAGCGAAATTGAGCATGACATGACCCCAAAAAAAACATACAATAAAAATGTGGTAAACACGTAGAAAAAAACAAAACGTTTCTGATTGTCTAATTTGGTTTGAGGTTTGCGAGTTCTTAGATACCAGATGAGTCCGATTCGTGCCAGTAAAGTTACATTGCAGTACACGCTAAAGTCTAGAGGGTCCCGAGTAGGAGAGTTTTCGGATTTGTCCTGCACTTCCGTTGGTTGTAAATAGCATACAGTGTTTTCTATTTTATACATTTAGTGATGACATCATTGATCTGGGTGTACCAAGCTGAGCGATGAAAAAAACAAACTATGGAAAAGCTATAAATAACACGAGAAGAGACCAACGAAGACATTATCAGGAAAGAAATAAAGACCATCTCAAGTCAAGACTACATTGAAAGACAGCAAACCAGGTGGTTTTGTCACTTCATGAGAATGGAACCACTGCAACGAGTCATTCGTGCATACAACAGCAGGAGATCGGGCTACAATGCACTAGGAAGATCAAGAATTAGATGTGTAAAAATAATCAAATAAACCTTAAACAACATAAGGTCTGACCATATCAAATGCGACCCAAACTGCCAAAAACAGAAAACTCTAACTTTCCCTCACGACGCTCAACAGAACGATTGAAAATGACAATAAAAATAATTTCCTTAACAAATGTTTAGCCTCTGTTTAGCATTTACTTGTATTCTAAATATTCATCTCAACACTGGACACAACTCTGGGCTATTCCCAGCGTGTCCACGGTGACTGGTGGCAATTCAATAGACCGCACTGATATTTTAAATGAAATCATAGAATAGAAGCAGTTGGAAGACACTGGATATATTTCTTCTTCCATATCTCTGGTTAGAATATGTCGTGTTGCAAGAAACACTCGGTAAGTAGGAAACAAAGAAGTTTTCAAACAGCACAGAACTGGAACAGTCTGTTACGACAAGCTGAAGGACTTACCTTAAAATATAGATAGGAGCACCTATGGACGTGTCCTGAATGACATGATACAGATCTGACATGATACAGATCTGACATGATACAGATCTGACATGATACAGATCTGACATCATACAGATCTGACATCATACAGATCTGACATGATACTGATCTGACATGATACAGATCTGACATGATACAGATCTGACATTATACAGATCTGACATTATACAGATCTGACATGATACTGATCTGACATGATACTGATCTGACATGATACTGATCTGATGACTAACTAACTTGAGCTAATATTTATTTGCATATAACTAATTTCACTAATTTCCACATTATTGTTCAGAAACTATATAAACTACTCCCGTGTATTGATATAAACTACTCCCGTGTATTGATATAAACTACTCCCGTGTATTGATATAAACTACTCCCGTGTATTGATATAAACTACTCCCGTGTATTGATATAAACTACTCCCGTGTATTGATATAAACTACTCCCGTGTATTGATATAAACTACCCCCGTGTGTTGATATAAACTACTCCCGTGTATTGATATAAACTACTCCCGTGTATTGATATAAACTACTCCCGTGTATTGATATAAATTAAGCGTGTACAATCCGCTGCCCCATCTCACAGAGGGTTGATTAATCCGGAATTAATGTTGAAGTCGGATGTGCCAGACCGAAAGGGGCACATAGCGCAGCCGAGCTGTAAATCATTGCAACGCATTCCGATACCCGGACAACTTCCTGCTAACCTGCACAAGTTTGAGAAAGAATGTACTATAAGGATGTAAAACAATAAACAATGACCTTCTACTTCCAGATATTGCTAATATTATCTACATAGAATTGACATTAACCACTGGAGACTGGTGTGTCAAGCCATTGGTACAACAACAGCAAAGATTTTTATTGAGATTGCACTATATAAACCATGGAAAGACAACGAAAAACACTCAGCCAATTGGATGCTACTGAGATGTGGTTTTTGTGAAGAATAATGAAAATGCAATGGTCAGCCAAGAAAACGTAGGTCATCAGACACCTAATTTTCAAAGGCGGACATAAGTCCAATTTAGTTATACATCATATCTGCAACCATGCACAATGATGGAGGTCGTAGTTCAGCTAATACTACCACCACGACAGCTGATGAATTTATTATATATTAAATACATTTTATTATATTTACCACAGACGGCCGGATATTGTCAGGTGACATTGACATGCAGGAAGCCATCGCATTACGTCATAGCTTGACTACGTCACAATTTGTTCATATAAAAGTTGTATTAGTGGCAGTGGAATTCGGCGAATTCATTAGAAAATAAATGTCTTAGAAGATAAGAAATATTGGACGAGAAATTCAAATCAAACATGCAAGTAAGAGAAGAAACCACAACAATATGTTTCTACAATTGGAAGATAACGCTGGACTTATATCGTTCATGTACTTAGAATGAATAAAAACAGACTGCCACTACAAACATTAAAATTGGTCTTCTTCTTCTTTCCTTCCTCTTTTACCCTTTACAGGTGTCGAGGGAGATATAATGTTCTTGTTCTCGCATTTCCGACAGCTTCAGATAATGTCATTTGGTGTTCGTGTAATGTCTCTTTGATGTTGTCGATCCAGCGTACTCAGAGTCTACCATTGGCTCTTCTTTCTGTCTCTCCTCTCTTCGTATATGCTTTATAAACTAATGAATCACACGGCATTAAATTGGGTACCAGCTGGAAAAACTTGACCAACCACATCCCAAAAAAAGATGTGACGGGAATTGAACCAGGTCCGTTCTAGCAGCACTGTAGGCTTTGCAACCACATCCTCCAGTTGGTCAAGTACAGAAAACCAAGTTTACTTTTGTTACAAAGCGATTCGGTGCTTCTAGAACGGACCTCAATTCCCGACAGTTGTTAGTTTATTTACGAAGATAAGTGAAAACTTTGCTCATTTTATCTAACGCTTTAATACAATTCTTCATGAGCCCCAACTTTATATGTAACGGTGGTAAAAAGATGCTGTCTTTGTTAACTATTGGCTGTTGGATTACATTTGTATGCCCCAGCCGTACACGATTCCTGATAGGTCACACTTTTCTTGCATTATGTTCCTGTCTGTTGCGGCTGTCCCATTCACTGGGTCCTGGGATACTGTCATGAGCAAATGCTTTTCTCTTGGTACTAACCACACATTCATACAGCTTCTCCCTATTCGTGCATGCCCTTCAAGGAACTTTATATCATTCCAGACGTTGCTTAAGTTACAGAACAAAGAAGAAACTGTTTTTGTCAGAATAATTATAATTATTCACAAGGCAACAAAATAAAACTTTTTTTAATCATCTGAAACCAAAATACACTTTTCTAAAGGATTTTTTGGCGCTGATTTCAGATCTGGTATCAGTTTTTTTCTATCACGTCAAGTTTTAAAGTTATGAGTGATGTTAGTTTTCACTGAACTTGGCTGTATTTTTTCGAGAATCGCAAACATCAATTAAGCAAATGATTCACATCTTCTAGACTAAATCAAATATACTCACATCACAGCATAGATATGTAGAATGTTTCTTCAAAAATGCTTGGAATTTGATTTTCTGTTATATTCTTCGCCTGGATTATCACGGAATAGCATCCAGCAGAAGTCGGCCATCATACTCTCATTCCACAAACCTTGATAACGGCGCTCCATTAACTGAATGTCCTGGTGAAAACGTTCTCCTTGCTCTTCACTCACCATACCAAGATTTTCTGGGAAGAAATCTACATGGGAGTGCAAGAAGTGCACTTTTAATGACATGCGACAGCCAAGGTTCTGGTAAGAATCTATTAGACGCTGAACTCCTTCCATGTACGTAGGGGACTTATGATTACCAAGAAAGTTTTCACAGACCCACTTGAATGCTTCCCAGGCTTCTAGCTCAGCTCCTGACAGAGACTGTTTGAAACCTTCCTCTTGTAAAACAGATCTGATTTGTGAACCTATAAATATCCCTTTCTTCATTTTTGCAGCAGTTATGTTTGGGAATTTATTAACAAGGTACTGAAAACCTTCTGAGTTTGTCTTACCCATGGTCTTCACAAGGGTTTTCATCAGTCCTAGCTTAATATGGAGAGGTGGCAGAAATATTGTCTGTGGATCAACAAGGGGCATATTTTGGACACTGCTTGCTCCTGGCGTATAGATATGCCTGGGCTCCCAGACACGTTTGACATAATGTTCCGCTGTTGCTCGACTATCCCATAGGCATAGGAAACAGCAGTATTTAGTGAATCCTCCTTGCATGCCCATCACCATGCCAATGACCTTTAGATCACCACAGATGTTCCACTGGTGTGTTTTATAATGGATAACTTCAAGCAAACTGTTCATGTTGTAATAAGATTCTTTCAGATAAACAGAATGTGCAACTGGTATGCTTGGTTTTAAATTTCCATTGTGCAAAAGAACTGCCTTTAAGCTTCTTCGCGAGGAATCAATGAAGAGACGCCATTCTGATGGATCATGCACTTGTGATAAACTGTTGAAGAGACCATCGATGTCCTGACAATAACTCAATGAGCCGTCAACATTGAAGAACGTCGTCATGTTGAGATTTCGTTTTCTATAATAAGTTATGTTAACGTCCCTTGCAAGCAAATGCTTTTGCTTAAGCCTTGAAGCAAGAAGTTCTGCTTTATCTTTAGACAGATTTAGATCACGAATAAGATCATTCAGCTCTGCCTGTGTAAAAGTCTTAGGTTCTAAACATTCATCAACAGTATAATCTGGATCAGTTGAGTCTGCATTGTGAACAGCTGTGTTTTCACTGCATTCCTCCCCATCTTGCATAGATACGAGTCCACCAGAAGGAGGTAAAGGAATAGGCAATGAATCGTCATGTGGAACAGGCCTGATGGCAGAATCTAAGCTAGGATATACAATGTTCTGTTTATTTTTAGCAGAGAATCCATTTGTGTTCACCAGACAAAAGTAGCAATCATTGACATGGTCTCGCGGTTCCCTCCATAACATTGGAATTGCAAATGGCATAGCTGCCTTGCGGCCATTTAGCCAGTCACGTAGTCCGCTTGAACAACTGGTACATATGATATGTGGAGCCCAAGATTTATCCTGATCACCCAGTGGACAGCCAAAATACAATATGTATATCTTCTTTAGATCATCTGAAATTGTGCGCCGCTGTGATTTCGTCACAAATGAACCACACACAAAACAGAAACAGTTTGGATGATTGATGCATCTTCTAGGCATGATAATAAGTTAATAAGTACACAAAATAAGTTATCAAGTACACAAATGCAAGGTTTTTGCAACCTTTAAAATAAAAGAAAGTACAAAACAACGAAATCTCATAATATACTTGTCGTAATTACTTTAAGCGAACACCACACGTGTATAAATGGATTTACTATCCTATCGAATACACAAAAATGGTAGCATCGATACTAAATCACGTGACCCGAAACTGAACAAAATTGTAACAGCCAGTAATAAAGTATCGATACCAATCTAAATAAAACATTGTACTCGATGTGTGGTCATAACCACTGTTGAAAGATATTATAATTAGCTATTACAAAAAAATGTTACGTGGTAGAAAAAAACTAAAGACAGATTTGAAATCAGCTAACCAAATACTACTAAACCCATATAAAATTATCTGTGATGATTTTTGTGTGTTGCCTTGTGTAATTATTGAATGTCAATAGTTACCTACTCACGGATGAAGGTAATATGTCATCATCATCATGTGTCAAGAGCTAACTGGTGATAGATGAAGGTATTATGTCAGATAATGGTAGACCAACAGGTGTTACCGGAGAATGGGCGAATTAAGAGTGCGGAGGGAAAAGAATTCGCTGAAAATTCTTGATGTAATTTATAAATATAGCCCCATAAATAACACAACCAGGAACATATGACATAAAAAATTGAAGAAATCACCCGCCCTCTCGTCTCACGACAGGACATGACTCAACCTCGTTTCATGACAGGAAATCACACCCCTCTCGTTTCATGACCACAAATACTATTTGTATGAACCTTACCTTCATTAAATATTTTGTTGTTTCTTGAAAAGTGGGGGATAGGGGGGAGGAGGAGGACGAGAGGGGAATTTATCTCGATACATCAACTATTCATTGGTGTATATATGGTAAAAAAGTAAAGTAATATGGTAACCCCACTTGTATTGAGAATAGTGTACCGTATATATGGTAACCCCACTTGTATTGAGAATAGTGTACCCTATATATGGTAACCCTACTTGTATTGAGAATAGTGTACCGTATATATGGTAACCCTACTTGTATTGTAGAATAGTGTACTGTATATATGGTAACCCCACTTGTATTGTAGAATAGTGTACTGTATATATGGTAACCGCACTTGTATTGAGAATAGTGTACCGTATATATGGTAACCCTACTTGTATTGAGAATAGTGTACCGTATATATGGTAACCCCACTTGTATTGAGAATAGTGTACCGTATATATGGTAACCCCACTTGTATTGAGAATAGTGTACCGTATATATGGTAACCCTACTTGTATTGAGAATAGTGTACCGTATATATGGTAACCCCACTTGTATTGAGAATAGTGTACTGTATATATGGTAACCCTACTTGTATTGAGAATAGTGTACCGTATATATGGTAACCCCACTTGTATTGAGAATAGTGTACTGTATATATGGTAACCCTACTTGTATTGAGAATAGTGTACCGTATATATGGTAACCCCACTTGTATTGAGAATAGTGTACTGTATATATGGTAACCCTACTTGTATTGAGAATAGTGTACCGTATATATGGTAACCCCACTTGTATTGAGAATAGTGTACTGTATATATGGTAACCCTACTTGTATTGAGAATAGTGTACCGTATATATGGTAACCCTACTTGTATTGAGAATAGTGTACCGTATATATGGTAACCCTACTTGTACTGAGAATAGTGTACTGTATATATGGTAACCCTACTTGTATTGACAATAGTGTACCGTATATATGGTAACCCCACTTGTATTGAGAATAGTGTACCGTATATATGGTAACCCCACTTGTATTGAGAATAGTGTACTGTATATATGGTAACCCTACTTGTATTGAGAATAGTGTACCGTATATATGGTAACCCCACTTGTATTGAGAATAGTGTACTGTATATATGATAACCCTACTTGTATTGAGAATAGTGTACCGTATATATGGTAACCCCACTTGTATTGAGAATAGTGTACTGTATATATGGTAACCCTACTTGTATTGAGAATAGTGTACCGTATATATGGTAACCCTACTTGTATTGAGAATAGTGTACCGTATATATGGTAACCCTACTTGTATTGAGAATAGTGTACTATATATATGGTAACCCTACTTGTATTGAGAATAGTGTACCGTATATATGGTAACCCCACTTGTATTGATAATAGTGTACCGTATATATGGTAACCCCACTTGTATTGAGAATAGTGTACCGTATATATGGTAACCCCACTTGTATTGTAGAATAGTGTACCGTATATATGGTAACCCCACTTGTATTGAGAATAGTGTACCGTATATATGGTAACCCCACTTGTATTGAGAATAGTGTACCGTATATATGGTAACCCCACTTGTATTGTAGAATAGTGTACCGTATATATGGTAACCCCACTTTTATTGAGAATAGTGTACCCTATATATGGTAACCCCAGTTGTATTGTAGAATAGTGTACCGTATATATGGTAACCCCACTTGTATTGTAGAATAGTGTACCGTATATATGGTAACCCCACTTGTATTGAGAATAGTGTACCCTATATATGGTAAACCCACTTGTATTGAGAATAGTGTACCATAAATATGGTAACCCCACTTGTATTGAGAATAGTGTACCGTATATATGGTAACCCCACTTGTATTGTAGAATAGTGTACCGTATATATGGTAACCCCACTTGTATTGTAGAATAGTGTACCGTATATATGGTAACCCCACTTGTATTGTAGAATAGTGTACCGTATATATGGTAACCCCACTTGTATTGAGAATAGTGTACCCTATATATGGTAACCCCACTTGTATTGAGAATAGTGTACCGTATATATGGTAACCCCACTTGTATTGAGAATAGTGTACCGTATATATGGTAACCCCACTTGTATTGTAGAATAGTGTACCGTATATATGGTAACCCCACTTGTATTGAGAATAGTGTACCGTATATATGGTAACCCCACTTGTATTGAGAATAGTGTACCGTATATATGGTAACCCCACTTGTATTGAGAATAGTGTACCGTATATATGGTAACCCCACTTGTATTGTAGAATAGTGTACCGTATATATGGTAACCCCACTTGTATTGAGAATAGTGTACCGTATATATGGTAACCCCACTTGTATTGAGAATAGTGTACCGTATATATGGTAACCCCAATTGAATTGTAGAATAGTGTTCCGTATATATGGTAACCCCACTTGTATTGAGAATAGTGTACCCTATATATGGTAACCCCACTTGTATTGTAGAATAGTGTACCGTATATATGGTAACCCCACTTGTATGGTAGAATAGTGTACCGTATATATGGTAACCCCACTTGTATTGAGAATAGTGTACCGTATATATGGTAACCCCACTTGTATTGAGAATAGTGTACCGTATATATGGTAACCCCACTTGTATTGAGAATAGTGTACCGTATATATGGTAACCCCACTTGTATTGAGAATAGTGTACCCTATATATGGTAACCCCACTTGTATTGAGAATAGTGTACCGTATATATGGTAACCCCACTTGTATTGAGAATAGTGTACCCTATAAATGGTAACCCCACTTGTATTGAGAATAGTGTACTGTATATATGGTAACCCCACTTGTATTGAGAATAGTGTACCGTATATATGGTAACCCCACTTGTATTGAGAATAGTGTACTGTATATATGGTAACCCCACTTGTATTGAGAATAGTGTACCCTATATATGGTAACCCCACTTGTATTGAGAATAGTGTACCGTATATATGGTAACCCCACTTGTATTGAGAATAGTGTACCGTATATATGGTAACCCCACTTGTATTGAGAATAGTGTACCGTATATATGGTAACCCCACTTGTATTGAGAATAGTGTACTGTATATATGGTAACCCCACTTGTATTGAGAATAGTGTACCGTATATATGGTAACCCCACTTGTATTGAGAATAGTGTACCGTATATATGGTAACCCCACGTGTATTGAGAATAGTGTACCCTATATATGGTAACCCCACTTGTATTGAGAATAGTGTACCGTATATATGGTAACCCCACTTGTATTGAGAATAGTGTACCGTATATATGGTAACCCCACTTGTATTGAGAATAGTGTACCCTATATATGGTAACCCCACTTGTATTGAGAATAGTGTACCGTATATATGGTAACCCCACTTGTATTGAGAATAGTGTACCCTATATATGGTAACCCCACGTGTATTGAGAATAGTGTACCGTATATATGTTAACCCCACTTGTATTGAGAATAGTGTACCGTATATTTGGTAACCCCACTTGTATTGAGAATAGTGTACCGTATATATGGTAACCCCACTTGTATTGAGAATAGTGTACTGTATATATGGTAACCCCACTTGTATTGAGAATAGTGTACCGTATATATGGTAACCCCACTTGTATTGAGAATAGTGTACTGTATATATGGTAACCCCACTTGTATTGAGAATAGTGTACTCTATATATGGTAACCCCACTTGTATTGAGAATAGTGTACCGTATATATGGTAACCCCACTTGTATTGAGAATAGTGTACCGTATATATGGTAACCCCACTTGTATTGAGAATAGTGTACCCTATATATGGTAACCCCACGTGTATTGAGAATAGTGTACCGTATATATGGTAACCCCACTTGTATTGAGAATAGTGTACCGTATATTTGGTAACCCCACTTGTATTGAGAATAGTGTACCGTATATATGGTAACCCCACTTGTATTGAGAATAGTGTACTGTATATATGGTAACCCCACTTGTATTGAGAATAGTGTACCGTATATATGGTAACCCAACTTGTATTGAGAATAGTGTACTGTATATATGGTAACCCCACTTGTATTGAGAATAGTGTACCCTATATATGGTAACCCCACTTGTATTGAGAATAGTGTACCGTATATATGGTAACCCCACGTGTATTGAGAATAGTGTACCGTATATATGGTAACCCCACTTGTATTGAGAATAGTGTACCGTATATATGGTAACCCCACTTGTATTGAGAATAGTGTACTGTATATATGGTAACCCCACGTGTATTGAGAATAGTGTACCGTATATATGGTAAACCCACTTGTATTGAGAATAGTGTACTGTATATATGGTAACCCCACTTGTATTGAGAATAGTGTACTGTATATATGGTAACCCCACTTGTATTGAGAATAGTGTACTGTATATATGGTAACCCTACTTGTGTTGTAGAATAGTGTACCGTATATATGGTAACCCCACTTGTATTGAGAATAGTGTACCCTATATATGGTAACCCCACTTGTATTGAGAATAGTGTACCGTATATATGGTAACCCTACTTGTGTTGTAGAATAGTGTACCGTATATATGGTAACCCCACTTGTATTGAGAATAGTGTACCCTATATATGGTAACCCCACTTGTATTGAGAATAGTGTACCGTATATATGGTAACCCTACTTGTATTGAGAATAGTGTACCGTATATATGGTAACCCTACTTGTATTGAGAATAGTGTACTGTATATATGGTAACCCTACTTGTATTGAGAATAGTGTACCGTATATATGGTAATCCTACTTGTATTGAGAATAGTGTACCGTATATATGGTAACCCTACGTGTATTGAGAATAGTGTACCGTATATATGGTAACCCTAGTTGTATTGAGAATAGTGTACCGTATATATGGTAACCCTACTTGTGTTCTAGAATAGTATACCGTATATATGGTAACCCTACTTGTATTGAGAATAGTGTACCGTATATATGGTAACCCTACTTGTATTGAGAATAGTGTACCGTATTTATGGTAACCCCACTTGTGTTGTAGAAGTTTACCGTATTTATGGTAACCACACTTGTGTTGTAGAATAGTGTACCGTATTTATGGTAACCCTACTTGTGTTGTAGAATAGTGTACCGTATTTATGGTAACCACACTTGTGTTGTAGAAGTGTACCGTATTTATGGTAACACTACTTGTGTTGTAGTTTACCGTATTTATGGTAACCCCACTTGTGTTGTAGAAGTGTACCGTATTTATGGTAACCCCACTTGTGTTGTAGAAGTGTACCGTATATATGGTAACCCTACTTCTGTTGTAGAATTGTGTACCGTATATATGGTAACCCTACTTGTGTTGTAGAATAGTGTACCGTATATATAATAATAATATTAATAATGAAACCCGTAACTCGTCAGGGTATATGTTAATAGATTTGGTGCAGAAATATCTCCATGGCATGTCTATTATATAACATCTTGATGAGTATAGGAACGTCACACGCTTTCCATTCCTTGATATCATCCATACATGCCTTCTTTTACCAACTCGTTTTCTTCGACCCTCCATTGTACTTTGAAGAACGTATTTTGTCACCCAGGAATGGCTCATCCAGTTCATGTACCATTGGAGTTGGCAACGTTTCACTAGTGTTATCAGTGGTTCTTGTTGATTCGATATTACATTGATTCTATCACGTACAAACAAATTGTTCTTATATTCTCGGTAACAGATAACTACCACACGTCTATAATATTTCTTTTCCAACGCCTTGATTCTTTTAAGTCAGCTGTTATAGACCATGTAAGATAGCACATTTACATATATGTGCACAGCCACACACACACACACACACTCACAAACAAACACATGCACACATTCACGAACACATACACATATATATGCTCACACAAATTCATATATATATATATATATATATATATATATATATATATATATATATATATATATATATATATATATATATATATATATATATATATATATATATATATATATATATATATATATATAAACTTCATCATAATTGTTATTAGAAAACGCAGTAGGTCCTACATCGGGCATGTCCTACGCACAGACATCCATAGAAAACACCACCAATCTCTTGAATGGATACCTGCAGGTAAAAGAGCCAGGGTAGACCAAAAGAAACACTCAGAGGAACAATACTGAGAAAGTAAAAGAAACAATATTCATACTATTCAAGAACTGCACTGAATATCTTTGAACAGACAGAATTGGAGAGATCTGACCTCTGCCCTATGCGCTAACTTCAGTGCTGAAGGAAAATGAATGAATTAATATATATAACCTGAGAGCTGGTCTTTTCTGGCCTATTTTACTTTCGCTAGTACCTTTATAAAATAGTTTATCATGTTGTTCCTGGTTGCTATAACTTCATTTGAGCATTTGTTTAGGAATTTAAAAATAATTGGGTGAATTTTTACAGGTGGCGGGAGAATGGACAGGAAGATCGAGACAAGAATTCAAAAAAATCAACTACGTACATTATGAACTATCACCAATTTTGAAACACAGTTATATCCTGGTTTAACTCCCCCCCCCCCCCCTTTACTCGAAATAGATAATAGAGCATGGCAATTAGTGCAAAAAAACTTAGTCAAATGGTGGGTCAAAAGCGAAAATTGCTCCTCAACCTTAGCGATCAGAGTCCAAGAGTCATTTAATGTGTCATCGAAAGGTAGAATTGATACACCCAAGCGCAGGAATAATGTTATCTTTTTTTTATTTACATTAAATTTCTTTTACCGTAAATCCAAACCCCACCCCGCAAGGGGAAACAAATCTTAATCCCCGGATTGAAACGATGGAATTGCACACGAAAATGTGCTAATGGGATTTTTTTTAAAGTCTTTCTTTGCTGAAGATACAAGTTATCATCCCAATGTAGGCTAACTCCAGCAACGTAACGTGGACCGCATCGGATATGGTCAGATAATAGAAACCATGACCACCCCTTTGATCTATCCTCACTTTTAGTCCTCTCGAATCATCTTGCCACTGGTTTCAAATGAAGTAGTAGAAGAGAGTGATGTCCGACAAGAGAGTTAGGTCCGACAAGAGAGTGAGGCCCGACACGAGAGTGAGGTCCGACAAGAGTGAGGTCCGACACGATAGTGAGGTCCGACAAGAGAGTGAGGTCCGACAAGAGTGAGGTCCGACAAGAGTGAGGTCCGACAAGAGAGTGAGGTCCGACAAGAGAGTGAGGTCCGACAAGCGACAAGAGAGTGAGGTCCGACAAGAGAGTGAGGTCCGACAAGAGAGTGAGGTCCGACAAGAGTGAGGTCCGACAAGAGTGAGGTCCGACAAGTTGAGGTCCGACAAGAGAGTGAGGTCCGACACGAGAGTGAGGTCCGACACGAGAGTGAGGTCCGACAAGAGAGTCAAATCAACACTTTGCACAATTCTTTCTCACTGAAATCAAAATTTACAGGGGAAGTTATTTTCACATGTACGAACATTCGCTTGAAGTGAAAACGTGTCCCCACAGACCTAAGGAGCATGTGGTCAGACAAGATTCCGGATACCATTCTTTGTGACAGATGTCGTATGTATCGCTAGTATTTGCACTAGTTTAATTATTATTGCAGACATAGATTCGCTGGACAGGCCTCTGGTGCATATGCCAAATCATCACCTACCAAAGATAATTCTCTGTGTTGAGTTGCAGAAGGTCATACGAACTCAAGGTGGCCAAAAGATTGCTGCAAGGACACGTTAAAGACCTCATCGAAAGTCTTTGAAATAGACAAAGTTAGTTAGTTAGTTAGTCGGATCATCATCACTGCAAACTGGGCACATCCATAGTTGTTTCGATCTCTTCTTGAGTGTATCCACTATTAAACTTCTGAAGCGATTATATAAACCTGTGTTTTACTTAAGTACAATTGTTGTTACGTTTCACGCAGTTACCTTGTATTGATTGTCGTACAAAGAAATAACAAACTATGCTCACACTGAGCAACAGACAAACGTTCATTGCTGCTAACCTTTAATAACGTGGTCAACATGATCCCGGAAACTCAGGATTATGTCAAACAACACACCCAGTTATAACATTGTGTCGGTTCTTCTAACCTGTTCGAAGCCAACAAAACATGTGGCAAAGATGTCTTTACCATGTGATTGTTCAAAGAAAACCAAATCACGAATGCATTAAAAGGATTTACCACTGTTCCCATATCTTTACACCAGTTCGTCAGTCTGTCCAGCTCCCCCTGTAGTTCCCCGTAGCACTATTCTCGATTTCTGCCATGCCTATACACCAGAATGCCATTAGGCGTACGACATCGTTCTGCCAGCACCCGTGATGTGATTACATTGTGTAAATACATTGAAAAGCACAGGAGATAGAGACAATCCCTCAGGAAGATCCGGGATAATAACCGTTGGTGTCGATACAAATTTACTACACTTAAACACTTCTATCCTGTGCTGCAGGACAGCAACAACCCAGTGCACGACAAAAGGATTTACTGCAAGAAGTAACAGTTGATCCATCAAGCTATCCAAGGACAGCCTATTGTAAACATTCCCAAGATCTATCTCGACTACACATTTCTCTAAGTGCGAATCGAACTCCTCAAAAGCATCATGTGCAAAGATGGGTGCATTCTGTCATTCTTTCTTTCTTGTGCGATACCCTCCTAATAACGTTGGTAAACACTTATTTCTCTCAAGATAACACGATACCTTCCAGGCCACAATTTTCTCCAAAACCTTGCCTATCGTATTCTGCATTGTTATTATTGTGTAGCCTTGTATCTTGGTATGATCCGTGCCAGATGTGGGTAGTGGGACGAAATAACCATGCAACCAGTTTTCTTTTACTGTTCCATTTACAAGGCTATTATTGAGCATGGCCGCCAACTCTCCCAACTCCTCATCCGTTCTCCGACTAATGTCATCGTATCTAATTCCATCTGGTCCAGGTGCTGTGTTTTTTGTATTTTTCAGTGCCTTCCTAATTTCAACTGTGATTTTGTCATGTTTTTTCCATTCTCACCTTCTTACACATGACATCTTACATCTTTTTCTTGATTTCTTGCTATGCGTCCACATTTCTCTGATCAGTTTGTGCGGTATAGTGTGCCAGCAAAGCCGCACCTTTTGTCTCGTCCGCCTTTTGCCAGTTCGTATCATCGCTGTGGAAATCGGCAAGTCATGTGTCTTATAGACCAAGATACATGGGAAGAACTTGCATAAGACAGAGCTACATGGCGATATACAGTCCAAAAAAAGTGCATCATCTTGTGAAAAGAGAAGTACAGCAGCTCAACAACGGAGAGTTGGTATACAGTCACTGTTAAACCCACCCAAAAAAAAACCCGTCTATAGTGGTCATTCCATGCCTGAAATGTCAAAGGATATTTACGTTCCATCATCATCATCATCATCAAGTGCAATCTCCGCAACGAAGGTTGGCTGCAACGTATCTCCAACATCTCCTGTCTCTTGTCTTGGTGGTGCACTTTGCTAGACTGTAACCTGTCCATCGTGTAATGTTACTCTCCCACTTGTATCTCTGCCTACCTCTTGCTCGCTTCCCTTTGACTTTACCCTCAAGTAAGGTCTTCAGTAGGGTGTCATGTCTTTTAATGTGCCCAAAGTATTTTATTTGCCTGATCTTTATTTCTCTTATTAGTTCTTTCTTCATATTAAGTGTCTTTAGCGTCTCTTTATTTGTTTTCTTCTCTTTCCATGATGTTCTCCCTATTCTTCTATATACTCACATCTCAAAGGCATCAATTTTGTGTTCTACCAATTTACGTTCCGAATTGGGCTTAATAGCAATTTACGAACTCAACACAAAACCATGACGTCAATAAGTGGATTTAGTTCCTGTTTGATTGTGTAAGCGTACTTTGATAGCGGAAATGTGACTAAACCCGTGTGTGTGTGTGTGTGTGTGTGTGTGCGTGCGTAAGTGCGTGCGTTTGTG
Organism: Meghimatium bilineatum; assembly: GCA_034231615.1. NCBI lineage: Eukaryota > Metazoa > Mollusca > Gastropoda > Stylommatophora > Philomycidae > Meghimatium > Meghimatium bilineatum. The sequence goes on along the minus strand of CM067318.1, from coordinate 45,326,617 downwards.
TGTGTGTGTCTGTGTATGTGTGTGGAGGGGTAGTTAATTTCCCATAAAAGAACATGACAAATAGAGAGGTAACTCAAAAGAAATGTTTTCAAAAAAAAGTTAAGTAAAGTGAAACAGGAAGATAATTTGTTTCCGATTCGTAAAGCCTGGACATATTGATGTCGTTCAGTCAACCTTATCGGATTTAGTGGGATTCTAAATAGGCTAACAATAGATTCAGATCACTACTGCTAAGTACACTGTTATACAGACATGAAGGCTGGGCACTTAATACAGATATGAAAAGAAGGATTGGGATTTTGAAAAAAAAAGTGATTCAGGCGTTTGTTAAGAATTAACTATATGCAATCCTTTTTCCAGGAATTAAGGTGGGTATACGCTATGTTTCCGGGAAGAAGTACCTAATTATTTTTGGTTATCCCTAACTAATTTCCATTGAAATTAATTTCCATCAAAAGGTTCCCATTGATACTGGCGTAAAAAGATCAATCATATCAAACATTAGAGGCAGACAGTCAAGGTTTCTAGGGCATGTGCTGAGAAGAACACAGCTTGAACACTTAATAACCACTGGAAAGAATAAAGGGAGAAGAGATAGAGAAAGACAAGAAGAAAAGTTGCTGGATGGGCTTGTATCGTGGCACGGTATTGACAACACAAGAGACAGGGAGTCGTGGAGAAACATGATCGCCTACTCAAATCGGCATGACACTTGATTGATTGATCCCTAATCCCCTCCAACCTTCCCTCTTTTTAACACACTAACACAATTCAAGACATCCAAATATTTATTGAAATGGTTATATATATGTTAATGAAATGGTTATATATATATATATTAATGAAATGGTTATATATATATATTAATGAAATGGTTATATATATATATATTAATGAAATGGTTATATATATGTTAATATATGGTAGCTTGAAAAAGTTGGATATTTGCCTAGTAAGTATTCTTTCTTCCCCGAAATTATAATTTGCCTAGTAAGTATTCTTTCTTCCCCGAAATTATAATTTGCCTAGTAAGCATTCTTTCTTCCCCGGACTCATCTGATGTGTTTCTGAATTGTTTTATCTAGAATCTGAGTTCTACATCCTTTAATACAATCTCAGACAGCTAACTCGGCAACACTACAATATACGAGATACAAGAAGCCCTTCTCCTAATTGATCCTCTGCGCTGATCCACACGGCTTCAGTTATTTTAGCTGATGCCTCTGATCAATGGACATTTCGGATATACTTTGATTCCACAGCCAATGAAAAACACGGGAAAGGTTGGCTCAGCACAGATACATGACATTTGACTTTATGGCGAATTTCTTTCGCTAACAACACAAATTGACCAATAAAAATAACGGGAAATGCCAAATTTGTAACTTGATGGATGAATCCCAATCAACCAGTAAGACTATAAATAGCGAAAGACAAGGTGAAATTTTCCAGGTTTTGTCAAATGTGAAAGGAGATATTTTGAAACGGGGCTTTTGTGTTAAAAGTTAGTACCAGCAAAGAATGGACGGATCGACTAGAAATTCAAACCTATATACATCTTCAGTTGCAGGTTGTTTCCCGACACTTGTTTGTTTTGGATATGTAACCAGACACGAATAACTTTATAAAATGATTATGCACGGATCATTCAAAGCTGAAAGGGGGACAAGGAGGAAAGAAAAAATCCTGGATAGATAAACGAGGAGTGGTTTGGCCGTGCATGTTTCTACGCTCTTCCCAATAACTGAGGATAGAGTCGTTTGGAGAGTTTTTTTGTGCTGATGTCTCCAGAGTGACCCTGACGGGTTATGAAGTTTATTATTATTATTAATATTATTATTATAACAAAAGACATTTCTCCCCCAAATGGTTACTAGCGTCTCACGTGACCGGATGTTTTCTCTCTGTTTACTGTCAGGATTCGCTGGATTGAATGACAATGTGTTTTCGGGTGTATGAGACGCTCTTCGGGTCGCTTGATATGCAGTAATATTTTAACGTCTCAGAATGTTGGTATCTACTTCAATCCACCTTATTCTTGGTCTTCCTATGTGACCTGATGTTTCAATTTTCATGTATGCTCTTGCTACTGGCCAATATGGATTCATTCTCATTAAGTGGCAGAATAATTTCGGTCTCTAATTTTCAATATATTTGACCACAGATTGTTCCATCAGTTCTTCTAATCTCTTTATTCCTCACATGATCCCCTCTGTTTGCTGCTTCTCTTAGACGTCACATTTCACACTTAGTAAGCGTTTTCTCTTGTCATTTTGTTATTTTCCATGTCTGACATTGATAACACAATGTTGATATGTAGATTGAATTTATGATTTTTATTTTGGTTTTCAGCGGAATAGATTCCTATCAGTTTTACGAAAATGGTTTTATCTATATCATCAACTCCCTTAAGTGTTACTTCAGTTATGTGTGTGTGGTTGTCCAAAATCTACAGACTACATTCGACTTACAAAGTCCACTAGAAACTATGAGAAATAGGACTAGAATAACAAAAAGGTAAAATAGCACAATTATGAGAAAATTACAAAGTAAAAAGAAGTTACAGGAAACAAGGAAATTGTCAAATTAAAAACTAAAAAAAAAATGCTTCTGTGTACACAGTGAAGAGATATGGAGATAACCAACTAGCACCATCACAGTAATTCTGTGTCCTTTTTAACAAGCATTTGTGAACTGAAAATAGAGGCAATCACTTTTTCGTTCAAGCATTCTAGTAAAGGGGTGTCTGAGAGGCACAACACATTCACCTGTGGACACTATAGCGCGACTCTGACCAGTACATGTGACTGGACTGACTACAGAGACATTCGAATGCAAAACGACAACATGCGGACATACCATTTAGGTAAATTAGGCCTGTCCGCATACTATGAAAGCGGCTAGTATTGACAGGTGGAATTCATACGGAGCCATTCGAGTACGTGATCGAGGGGGGGGGGGAGTACTTATGTTTTTGTAGAAACCACAATACCATTTTTACACAAACATACCCTGTCGTTGGGGCACTAGCAGCTTCACTGTTATAGAAATAATAAATAATAAATAACCGCTGTTCTTTTTGCTGAACCGTATATTGTATAATGCAGACAGTCAGGGACCACACAGGGTTAGTTGCTCGTCTATTACCACAGCCGAGCCCATGCTCGAGATATGAGCGTGCATACTGATAGCACACAACAACCTCTGCCAGAATATCGGCTCCTTTAGTCCACTGCCTCATTTGGTGGGTGCAGAGGGTAATTGCTGCAACTATGAACTCTTGATCGCTTCGGCGGGCTTCTTTCCAGTCAGCTGTGGTACCTTGATATTCAACTATATAATTACCTCTTGATGGGAAGAGGTAAACACCCATAACGTGCACCACACTGAGTGGTTCTAAGACTGGCGTCCGACCAAAAGCATCCCTCGGGAATAATGATTCCGGAATACGAGCTCAGACACGATCGTGTTAAAACATTCTACTATAGCTTGTTATCGATAGTTAGCAGTCTGGCTGTTTCGTAACAACTTTAAACGCGCCATCCGAATCAACATGCAACAGATTTGGTCAGTTCAGATGTCCTCGTTTGTAGATTAGCTCTAGTTCCAACTCATCCTCCTTGCTGCTATTGTCTTTCAGAGGCTCAGCATCCTTAACATTTATGGTCAGATCTGTCACGGTCACCACATATAGTGTGTCTTGCGACCAACATTGTCAAGGGGCAGGTTATAACATGTACGCTTGGCAAACTGCGTGTAAGCGTTACGCATGGTCAAGGGGCAGGTTACAACATGTCAGCTTGGCGAACTGCGTGTAAGCGTAACGCATTGTAAATAGGACGCAGAATGTCACATGGTGGAAGAAGGTATATCTGCCATGTATCCTGCATCTTAAGCCATTTCTGAGCTTCGCAATCAGAATGTCACATGGTGGAAGAAGGTATATCTGTCATGTAGCCTATATCTTAAGCCATTTCTGAGCTTCGCTAACAGAATGTCACATGGTGGAAGAAGGCATATCTGCCATGTAGCCTGCATCTTAAGCCATTTCTGAGCTTCGCTAACAGAATGTCACATGGTGGAAGAAGGCATATCTGCCATGTAGCCTGCATCTTAAGCCATTTCTGAGCTTCGCTATCAGAATGTCACATGGTGGAAGAAGGCATATCTGCCATGTAGCCTGCATCTTAAGCCATTTCTGAGCTTCGCTATCAGAAACCTTAGCTGCTGCTGCTAGCATCTTGATATCAGCACAACCCTTCCACTATCATTTTGGGCTGTAACATATTGCGCACTAACGAGATGCCAACATTTATTATGGCACACACACACACACGCACACGCACACGCACACACACGCATGCACCACGCACGCATATATATATACATATCTCCATGTCAGACTTGGACATTAATCAAGGTAATATCCAAAAGAATAAGTTCATTTGAAAAGAAGTGCTACAGAAATATCCTACAAATATCATGGGCAGAGAAAAATATGAAAATTGATGTTTTGAAATTACTGAAACTAAATGAAAATTCGTTTCTAAATACCATCATATAACGGAAGCTACAGTATTTTGAACACTTAACGCTATATGATGGTATCAAAAGGCTGATTCTAGAGAGCAGAGTACAAGAAGAGAGAAGAAGAGAAAGACCAAGAAGACAATAGACCAGCGACATCGAAGAATGTATGCACATGTGTCTGGTCAATAGAGGTCTCCTTGCCAGGGAAAGAGAAGAGTATCCACGAAGAAGACAGCGTTCTCGTAACAATGTCATTATATATATATACATATACATTCGCAAGGAAGGAATGAGTTGAAGAAGATGAGGTAACACTCCTCCACCTTATAGACGCGAAAGAGAAGGCATTCATGAAGTTCAAAAAATAACTCTTACAACTCACAAAACCACATCAAATACACAAAACAACTAGCATTCAGAAATTATACAAACATATATTTGTTAGATTTATGCACTAAACCAGTGGTGGGCAAACTTTTTGTGCAGAGGCCACATTGAAAATTGTAAAGCAATTGGAGGGCCACATATAATATTATGTATATTTTTGTTTAAAATTCTCGGTAAGTAATCAATTAAATATTTGTATTGTAAAGAAAGGTAGTTTTACATAATGTAGATAACTTCTGAAATAAATTACATTTCTAACAGACTTACACTATAACAGTATATTTTCCAATATGGATAAAAGGTTGTGCAAATATTTTAACAATATTTGAGAAATGTTATGCTGCATATAGTTACAATATGGATAATATAAAGTCGAATTAAAATTTCCATGGATTTCTGCGTAATATTGATGGGAAAACATCATTTGTGGCCAATTTTCACTTTATTTAAAATGTGTTTGAGGGCCGCAAAATATCCAATGGCGGGCCACATGCGACCAGCGGGCCGTAGGTGCCCACCCCTGCACTAAACAACAAATTGCTGCTGTATATGGGAAATTCCAGATGTTGTTTGAAATCATCAAAGCAGCTATAGAGACAAACAACTCAAAAGATATCCAATACAATTGTAGTTATCTACCCACATATTCTTGTTTCATATTTACACTAACCACTAACCACACAATAATTGATGCACGATTGATTGTGTTGTCTAAATTGTTGATGTATTTACAATATTATATCACCATCGTCTTGCTACTGAAGTGACTGATATAATAGTGGTGACAGTTATAATTGTAAAGCCAATGACGATGGAGCAGATCGAATAACGTCTAGAATCACTACCGTTTCTTATAGCCTCATCAATATTTCCTCTGGCTAGAGCATCCTGTGACTAAATGTCAAAGAGAAAAAGATTAGTTAGTTTAAAATAATTAAGAAATGTAAGGAAATTTTAAAAATAGTTAAGTATTTGGTCAATTAAACATAATAAATTAATCATTAGCTAATTTAAAACAGTAAAGTTTGGTTAATTTGTTCTTTTCTGTGCTCGTTTTCAAACTCCCATAGGTGCTCTCTTGTAGCTGGCTGTCCTTACTATATCTCCCTTGTACCTGACTGTACTTAGTGGATCTCTCTTATACCTGTATGACCTTACTGGATCTTTCTTGCAGCTAGCTATTCTTATTGGATCGCTCTTGTAGCTAACTTTA